>VDFB02116363.1:0-44140 GCA_007258455.2 Sequoia sempervirens | reverse complement strand
TTTGGATATTTTGAGACTGGACCCTCTCAAAATGTACCTTTTGTTTGGGAATTGCTTTCCTTCATCAATATTGGAGCAATGATTCTCAATGCTTCTTATTAATAATTAGCAAACATATGCTAGCCAAGATGGTTTGAGGCAGGATAGGGAAGAAATTAGACAAGTACTAAAGCAGACTTGTAAACCAATGTTGTCATAGAGACTATTGATTGGTAGACCAGGGACCAAGAATTCCACTCATGTCCCGATAAGGGTAGGGAGCAGCAATGCTAAAGTTGCAAGGGAGATTTTAGTGGACGATATTTTCCAATCAGCTATTTTGGTCTGTTTATTTTTCAATTATTTTTCATTTGAAAAAGAAGATTTGTCCTTACTTCTATAGAGCATATGAAATCTTAGAGAGATTGCAAAATATTTTTAGATTATCACCACACTTAAAAGAAACTAAGAATTTATAATTGAAAAAGTTTATCTAAGATTCCTAAGTTTTAAAAAATGTGTGCTTGCTTATAATATACTCCGGACAATGTTATTCTTTTCTAATCGTTTCTTGTGACTTCAGCCTTCACCCCCACCTTACCTTTGGACCTGTATTATCGTAATGTGAAAGGATTGAGTTTTGACCCAAAAAGGATGAGCTAAAGTGGTAAAGCACTAGTGATTTAATATTAAAACCCAAGGTTCATACCCAGACGACATTAATAAGTGTTCAAAAAATTCAATAAGATATCACATCCAACTCACTAGGTGCAGCATGTGTAATGGACAAAGATGGTCCAAAGTCTTAGGTGGCTTTGATGGAAGTGACACCAGCAGGTCACAAAATCTAAGCTGATAGTTATCTTGAAGAAAAACTTGCAAATCAAGAACCAAAATGTTAAGATATCTCTAGAACATGTCTCTAAGCCAAAGGTTACTCCTCAAGACAAAATCACCAAATCAAAGAAGCTAGAGGTTGAGATGTCTCTAGATTGTGGCATCTAAACCAATTACTACTCATCAAGGCAATTGCACCAAAAAAAGAAACCAAAAAAATGTAACAATGTCACATCCCATGTAGTCAAAGACTGGGAAAGTGAGAAAAAAAATAACAAAACAAACTAAAGGTTTTTTGAAAGGAGGTGAGGATGGAGAGGGAGGTTTGTCCTCCATGCCAAAATGGAGGAATGGCATTCCCCTTCTCCTCAATTAATCATTCCTGCAAGAAGGATGAAAGCGATGCGTGATTGCAGGATATGCATCGACATTCCTTTTCTAACTGGGATGCACCAAAGGGTAGGTGTTAGTCATTTAGTGTGTATGTGCTAGTCACTCATTGTGTACTTGTGTAAATGGCCTCGAGTATTGTGCACATTGTTATACTTATGCCCTTGCTAGTGATGACATCAAATAGTATGGGATTGTAATGAGCCGACCCAATTTTTTCAAACTTTGAGATGATCACAACAACACCAAAGTACCCGTTAGGGTTAGCTCAAATCAAACCAGCAACTGAAGGAAAGAGCCTCAACGCCAAGAATGTGCTTTCCGACCCAAGCTGGGTAAGAAGCTACCATATGGCAGAGTATCACTAGTAAAGAATGCAGTACTGGAAAGTAAACTCAACGCCAAGCATGTGCACTCCTAACCCAAGGTGGGAAAGGCGCTACCATATGGCAGAGATTCTATTAACAATGATGTTGTGCAAGTAAAATAATCTCAACGCCAAGCATGTGCATTCCTAACCCAAAGTGGGAAAGGTGCTATCATATGGCGGAGAAACAAAAAGCAAATACAATGTAGACTGAGCAAGGGCTAGTCGCATCCACAACCGTGGGAATGAAAGTGATTAAACTGAAAGTAAACTAGGCAGCAAAGCCATCCTCTTCCACTAAAGTGGGGATACAAAATGTAAAGTGCAGAAAGTAAAAGAGCTGATCAGTACTACTGATTCAGCGTTACAATATGATGAACAATCTGCAAATACAATGAGATATAGATAACCAATGATCTCCAACATGTTAGGAAATGAACTCCAAACAAGCACAAGCTATCCAACGTATGAAATATAGCAAAAGGGACTAAAATATCAGGTTTGATATAAAATTGCACCAATTAGAAAATTCATACCAGCAAGCCCTAGAATCACCAAAATGCTCATAACTTCGTCAAAACACCTCCGAATGATGTGGAACTGAATGCAAATGAGAGCTAGGAGTTGAGCGACCAAGACCAAGCCAAGAAACTCCTCCAAATAGTAGTGATTTATTTATACACGCTTTCCAATGCAACCTCAAAAAAGGTATGACATCCAGAAATGTTCTACTAACAAGATAAAATCCGAGACACCTCCAAAAAATCTGAAAACTTGCAAGGAGGGAAGGTAGACTAAAGCATAGCGCCAATACCCAGAACCACCAAAAAATTGTGCATGGACTTATGAGTAGATTTCTATTTCAGCAAAACCCTAACCAGCAAATGTAAAACTAACCAATCTCTGAAATCTTCAACCTTGATGCTCTGTCTGCTAGTCTGGATGAGAAGCAACCTCTGGAAATTTAGCTAGGTGCTATCTTTCAAGCACGAAACCAAGAGAAAGGGCTAGGAGGTATGCATTCGTCGAAGCAAGCTCTGAAAGCATTTCAGCAGCATAACAATATAATAAGCAACAATAGATATCCATGAAGAGCCCAACACTCTTATTTATAACTTTTTTCTCTCCCAAATTCAAATCTTCTTTTCCCTCCAATTAGGGCACCTATCTCAAATTCACATTCATCTTCAATAATTTGCAATTTGAATTTCATTTAGCCTCTTCTCTAAATAATGAAATATACTTTATCAAAAATGCTAATAAAGTTTAATGTGGCATCCCAAAAGTATTAAAGTGCAATACTTTATAAAATAACATATCTCCTCAAATAGGCGTCCAAATATGATTAAGTGAAATATTTTATAATTTGCAAATATTCCTCCAAACTAGGCGTCCATTTTGCCTAAGTTAATATTCCACTTAAAACATTATAATTTTCCAAATAAAGCCTCCAAAATGTTTATTTAATAAACATTATAAAAATCACTTATCTCTCCAAATCGTCCTCCATGCCTTAGCCAAATATTTTTCACTTAAAACATTATTTTTCATCAAATATCAAACTTGCCAAAATAATCACCTCAAATGTTGGAGACCATTGCTCAAGCTGACCTGCCAGAAATAGCCACTGCACCGAACTGCTAAACTGCTGCTAAAAATAGTACTGTCAAAAATATAACTTACTAAAAATAGCATACTGCTAAAAATAGTAAGTTGTTCCAAACTCATTTTCTCCACATTTTGAGTAGCCGTCGCAACTTACTAAAAATAGTAAGTCCGGAAAAGTTCTATGATTCAGTTGCATGTCACACCATCGCGAAACTCTCTGAAAACTGAGAAGAAATCCAGAAGCCAAACTGGAAAACTCCAACATGCAAGCCTCCAAAAAGCAGCCGAGAACGCAAGTCAATATCCAGTCATGCATGTTACCTCATTGCGAAGCTCTCCAAAAACCCAGAAAGCTCCACTAGACATGCGTCAGAAACTCCAACATGCAAGACCTCAAAACCTCCTCAGAAAGTGGAAACCCTAAATTCAGCTTTTGATTGGCCTACGGGCTCCCAGAAATAGGCTATCAGACACAGAAGGGCATATGGCTAAAAGAGGGACATTACAGGGATGCACTAACATTTTTTTTCCATATGAGATCTACTTATAGGCTTATGTGATTGTGAACCAGGTAGTGGGGTGATGCATGCAATAGGTTGCATCCATTTCCAGTTTACCAATTGATCTTTATGTTGATGTTATTGTAGCGGCGGGAGATTACTTTCCCCTTCGAATTCAAATAATTAAATATAAATTTAATGAGGTCGACCCTTGAGATAAGTCGTCTCATTTCAAATATTAATTTCTATGAAGGTCGACTAAACCAAGAATCACCTTGAACAAAGAGACATTGTTTCATGAAGAGGCCGACTTATTATGAAAAGACGTCTTGCTTGAAGAGAAGCGATATCATCTTGTATATAAAGAAGTCAATGCTCATTATTAAATCAATATATTATATCAAGTCAAGTTTGAATATCTACAGCAGAAGTTCGCCTCTTACAGCAGAAGTTCGCCTCTTATAGCAGATCGATATTTGTTTCAAGGAGTTCGATATTCTTCATTGGCTGCATATTTGCAGCCAGAGTGGTGCCATTATCATTGCATCAGATCAGCCTTGTGATTGGCCAGATTGTAAAGCATATTGCTGCTATTTTATTTAATATATAAGTGATATATTGTTGCTGGGTTTTTCTCCCTCAAGAAGGAGGGTTTTCCTAGAGTATATGTTGTGTTCTATTGTTTAGATTTGTTTTATTTCTGCTTAATTCAATTCTGATCCTAAAATTAGCATGGTATCAAAGCGGGTTTAAGCAAGATCAAGATCAGATTTGTTTAAGCAGCGAAATATTCTTCTCTTCTTCTCATCTAAGGGAGTCTATCTTAGCTTTGAAAATGGTGAATGGACTCAAGGTTGAAGATAGGCTTGATGGTGCATCTAACTTCACCTCTTGGAAGTTCAGAGTTCTTACTGCATTGGAAGAGAATGATCTTCTCGATTTTGTGGAGAGTGAGGTGCCCGAGCCTTCCGATGAGGCTGAGAAAACTCAATGGAAGAAGAATGGCACTAAGGCGAAGAAGATCTTGATTGATTCTGTGAAGGATCACCTTGTGCCAATTATCTCCAAGTTGAAGACAGCCAAAGATATGTTCAAGACTTTGGAAGGATTGTATGAGATCAATAACACTAGCAGAGCACTTGCCTTGAGGCAACAACTCCATCACATCAAGATGGCTAAAGGAGATTCAGTCATCTCCTTCTTCATGAAAAACGCTGAGTTGAAAGATCAACTATATGCCATTGGAGATATAATTGAAGATAGAGATTTAGTCATGTTGGCATTGAATGGTCTTCCTCAATTTTGGGAGCCCTTTATCCAAGGTATCAATGGAAGATCCAAATCACCCAAGTTTGATCGTCTTAGAGCTGATTGCATTCAAGAGGAATCCAGGTTGGCAGCAAGAGGTAATGGTCGAAGCTCTCACAATGAAGACAATCATGTTCTTGCTGCTCAAACTTCCAGAAGGAAAGGAAGAGAGGGGAGAAAAGGCAATTTCAAGAGGAATAGAGATTGGAAATTAGATTCTGCCCGTGAATCCAAGAAGAAGAAGGATCTCTCCCATATTCAGTGTTTCAGATGTGACAAGTATGGTCACTATGCTAGAGATTGTGTAACAAGGCCAAAGCAACATGCTTCTACTGCGGATGTTGATGATGTCTCACCTCAAAAGGAATCGAGAGACAACTCAGGAGGATTTCTATTTATCTCTGCCCTATCAAGCAATGTTCCAACCGACAGTTGCACATGGTTGATTGATAGTGGTGCTTCTTGACACATTACATGATATCGAGAGCATCTTTCAGACTTAGTAGAAAGATAAACCAACTTACAAGTGATAATCGGAGATGATGCTTGCTATTCAGTGACAGGTGTTGGAGCCACCTCTCTTCATCTAGACTCTGGCATCCCTCTTCATTTGAGTGATGTCTTGTTTGTACTAGGAATCAAGAGAAATCTTGTATCAATTTCAGCTTTGGAGGAAAAAGGGTATCAAGTTGCATTTTCTGAAGGAAAAGTTCTTGCTTGGCCAAAGAACTCTAGCATCAAAACAGCCAGTGTGATTGGTGTTCATCAAGAGAGTCTATATAGACTTTCTATTCGTCTAGTTCAAGCATTGTTGCATGATTCTTCTACTTCGAGTGAGCTATGCCATAGGAGACTTGCTCACCTACATTTCAGAGCTCTTCCATCCATGGAAAAGATGGTTACAGGTCTACCAAAGCTCAGTTAGGAGCATGATGGCGTTTGCAGAGGTTGTGCAATGGGTAAGAATACTAAGGGTCCTTTTCATAGTAGTGAAAGTAGATCAAAAAGTATTCTAGATCTTGTTCATTCTGATTTGTGTGGTCCAATGTTTGTGGCATCTTTGAGTTATTTTTGGTGCTATGTGATTTTCATTGATGACTATTCTAGAAAGACTTGGATTTACTTTTTGAAGTCTAAGGAGTCTAAAGAAGTACTTGATAGATTCAAAGAATTTAAGGCTCAAGTTGAAAATATGTCTGGAAAGAGGATCAAGGTTCTGAGATCTGATAATGGAGGAGAATACACTTCTGGAGGTTTCCGTAATTTCTGCATTGAGGTAGGGATCAAGAGAGAGTTTTTGCGTTCCTTACAATCCTCAGCAAAACGGAGTTGCAAAAAGGAAGAATAGATCCATAGTTGAGGCAGCCAAAGCTATGATTCATAATCAAGACTTACAAACCTTCCTTTGGGCTGAAGCTTCTAGAACTGCAGTGTAAGTTCATAATCGAAGCCCTCGTCAAATATTGGAAAATATGACACCTGAAGAAGCCTTCACAGGTGTGAAACCTGAGGTTAGTCATTTAAGGATCTTTGGTTGTCCTGTTTATATTCATGTGCCTAAAGATAAAAGATCTAAGTTAGAACCATCTGGCAAGAAAGGAATATTTGTGGGTTACAGTGAGTCCTCAAAGGCCTTCAGAATCTACATTCCAGAGCAGAAACAAATTGAGATCAACAAGGATGTCACTTTCGAAGAAGAGGTTGCATTTCAAAGATCTAAAGGTTCTTACATGGAGATAGACAGTGAAGAACATGAGTCACCTCAGGATATGGACATTTCTCCTGATTCTACTTCTGAGATTCAGAGGGAGTCTATTGAACCAGAAGAGGCTAGTGATCCAGTTGATCCCATAGAACCTACTGATGGTCCAAGAGACATTCCTATAGGAAGAAAGAGACCTCTATGGGCTAGAAAAACCATGCAAGAGACAGAAAAGTATGCAGCTCCTCGAGGCACATTCAGAGAAAGCAAGAGACCACAGAAGTTTCCAAGTTATGTGGCATTGATGAGTCACATCATTGAGTTTGAGCCTTACAGTGTTGAAGAAGCATCAAATCAAAAAGTATGGAGAGATGCTATGACAGAAGAATATCAGTCCATTATCAAGAATGATGTTTGGGATGTTGTTCCTAGACCTGAAGGAAAATCAATTGTATCTTCCAAGTGGCTTTTCAAGATCAAGCATGCAGCTGATGGGAGCATTGAGAAATACAAAGCAAGATTTGTGGCTAAAGGATTCTCTCAAAAAGAGGGAATAGATTATGAGGAGACTTTTGCTCCTGTTGCTTGATATACATCTATCAGGACTATCATTGCTATTGCATCAGCTAAAGGATGGAAGCTACATCAAATGGATGTAAAGACTGCTTTTCTTAATGGTGTGATTGAAGAAGTTTACATTGAACAACCAGATGGGTTCGTGGTTCATGGGAAAGAGTCCCACGTATGCAGATTGAAGAAGGCATTGTACGACCTTAAGCAGGCACCTCGTGCTTGGTATGAGAGGATTGATCAATACTTGATGAGCTTGGGATTCTCCAAGAATGATGCAGATTCAAATCTTTACTTCAAGGTAGTTAATGGTGAGTCTTTAATCTTGGTTCTTTATGTTGATGATTTATTCCTTACTAGAGCAGAATCTCATTGTCAAATGCAACGAGTTAGCTTCTAAGTTTGAGATGAAGGATTTAGGTCTTATGCATTACTTTCTAGGATTGGAGGTGTGGCAGAGACCCAATGAGATTATTCTAAGTCAAGGGAAATATACCATAGATATCTTGAAGTGATTTGGAATGATGGATTGCAAATCTATGTCTACATCGATGGAAACAAATTTGAAGAAGTTGAGTGAATCTGCAACTAGTTCAGATTTGATAGATCCCACCATGTATAGGTAGTTGATTGGATCATTGATGTATCTAGTCAATACTAGACCAGACATTTGCTATGTAGTGAGTGCCCTTAGTCAGTTCATGTGTGAACCAAAGAAAATTCATCTAGTTGCAGCAAAGCATATCTTGAGATACTTGTGTGGCACAGTAGGATATGGCTTGAGATATACTTCCAATGAAGAACTAAAGTTACAAGGCTATTCTGATTTTGATTGGGCCGAGAGTGTAGTTGACAGGAAGAGCACCTCTGGATGTTGCTTTAGCTTAGGATCTACCATGATTTCTTGGTGTAGCAGGAAGCAGTCTTCAGTGGCACTAAGCACTACAGAGGCCGAATATATTGCAACATTTGTAGCAGCTTGAGAAGTAGTGTGGCTTCGGAAGCTCCTTGCAGAATTGTTTGGACAATCATTGGAGCCGACTGTTATTCATTGTGATAATCAAAGCTGTGTGAAGCTATCTATCAATCCAGTGTTTCATGACAAAACAAAACATGTGGAGATCAAATATCATTATATCACAGATATGGTGTTACGAAAAGCAATTCAACTCCAGTATATTTGCACTGATGGCCAGACAGCTAATATTTTCACCAAGCCTCTCTCCAGAGTGAAATTTGTACATTTTTGAGACAAGCTTGGAGTTGTGGAGAATGAAGCCCTTGCTGAGAGGGAGACTCAGCATCAGTGATCTTTGTTATTTGCTATAATGCATATTTCTCTGAGACGGAGAAATATGAGGTGAAAGCCCTTGTCCATCTCTGAGATGGAGACATGGTTCTTTCCACCCAATGGGAGTGGCCATGGTGGATGTCATGTTGAGAGACTCCATGACAACATCACGTTGAGAGACTCTATGATGAATTCTTTGTACTTGTGTTTTTCCACACATGGGAGTAGCCATGGTGGACATCATGTTGAGAGACTCCATGATGACATCACGTTGAGTGACTCTGTGATGGGCACTTGTGCAAATGTTCTTTCCACACATGGGAGTAGCCATGGCGGACGTCATGTTGAGTGACTCCATGACGATATCACGTTGAGTGACTCCGTGATGAACTCTTTTCCACAAATGGGTGTAGCCATTGTGGGTGTCATGTTGAGAGACTCCATGACATGGATATCTAGAAAGATATCTCCCTAGCTTTATTGTAGCGGCAGGAGATTACTTTCCCCTTCGAATTCAAATAATTAAATATAAATTTAATGAGGCTGACCCTTGAGATAAGTCGTCTCATTTCAAATATTAGTTTTTCTATGAAGGCCGACTAAACCAAGAGTCACCTTGAACAAAGAGACATATTGTTTCATGAAGAGGCTGACTTATTATGAAAAAACGTCTTGCTTGAAGAGAAGCGATATCACCTTGTATATAAAGAAGTCGATGCTCATTATTAAATCAATATATTATATCAAGTCAAGTTCGAATAACTACAGCAGAAGTTCGCCTCTTACAGCAGATCGATATTTGTTTCAAGGAGTTTGATATTCTTCATTGGCTGTATATTTGCATCAAGAGTGGTGCCATTATCATTGCATCAGATCGGCCTTGTGATTGGCCAGATTGTAAAGCATATTGCTGCTATTTTATTCAATATATAAGTGAGATATTGTTGCTGGATTTTTCTCCCTCAAGGAGGGTTTTCCCAGGGTATATGTTGTGTTCTATTGTTTAGATTTGTCTTATTTCTGCTTAATTCAATTCTGATCCTAAAATTAACACTTTAAGTGAACATGTGATGTATGTGGGGATCATTCACACTAGATATATGTGATGTATACTTAAGCTAGTCACTATTGTACCTGTGATGTGTGTATGAGCTAGTCACTATTGTACCTGTGATGTGTGTATGAGCTAGTCATTGTTGTACCTGTGATGTGTGTATGAGCTAGTCACCCTTTGTATAAGTGATGTATGCTTGAGCCAATCACTAGCAAACTTGGGAATTTGGAATGAAATCGACCTCTATGTAGTTTTGTATGCATTTGTATACTAATGATTGGTACTGATTGGTATGGAACCAACACTTGATGGCAATTTGTTGTCATTCTATTGTAATTGGACTAAATTGAAAGCTTACACTGAATTAATAGTCACGAGTTAAAGCAAGATCAAAGATCCCATACAAAAGGAGAGGACAGTTTCTATTTGTCATTAGTGTACAAATTACAGAGCCTTTGATTCCTAAAGGGGATATGTAGGCAAGGTCATCACAAATGAACCCTCGAGGTTTAGGTCTGGGTCTAGGAATGATCTTGGCTTTGGAAGCTTATCACTTTTGAGCTTAAAAAATACAAGTGGTGGCATAGAGTCATTGCCACATGACGATTGGATATGTTATGAAGTCAACACTTCTAAGCTAGATGGAAGATGCTTGGTCAATTAAGTTAGTAGTTGTTGTGAATTGACTTAGAAAATAAATAGAAGTAATTGAGGGGCGATTATTACAAATAAAATGTTACATCCAACTCATTGGGTTCAACATATGCAATGGACAAGGAATCTAAGTCCAAGGTCACTTTGGTGGAAATAATGCTTGTAGATCATGACATCTAAGCTAATGGTTATCCTGCAAGACAAATTTGCCAAATCAAAAGGTAAATGGTTGATATACCTCTAGAACATGGCATCTTAGCCAAAGGTTACTCAATGAGACAAAATCACCAAATTAACTAAGTTGGAGATTAGCTATCTCTAGATTGTGTCATGTAAACCAAAAGGTTACCCATCAAGACAAATTCACCGAAATAGAAACCAAAAAAATTTCAATAAAATATCACATCCAACTTATAGAGGGGCAGTGTATACAATGGGCAAGGATGGTATATGTCCTAGGTGGGTTTGATGGAAGTGAAGCCTTTAGATTGTGAAATCTAAGTTGATGGTTATCTTGTGAGACAAATTCGCCAAATCAAAAAAGTAGAAAGTTGAGATACCTCTAGAACATGGCCTCTAAGTCGAAGGTTACTTCTCAAGACAAAATCACCAAATCAAAGAAGTTGAAAATTGAGATATCTCTAGATTGTGGCATCTAAGCCGAAGTTTATCTATCTCGACAAATTCACCATAAAAGAAACTGAATGTTGAGATACTTGTAGATCATGGGATAGAAGCCAAAGGATACCCTTCAAGACAGGTTCACCAAATCGAAGAAGCCAAATGTGAAGATGACCATAGATTGTAGCCCCTATGATGAAGGTCCCCTCAAGACAAATTCATCAAATCAAAGAAGCTTAAGGTCTCAAAACAAGTTCATCATAGAAGAGAAGTTGAAGGTTTCAAGACAAATTTATCAAATCAAAGAAACCAAAGATTGAGATACCTCTGGACCATAGCATTTCAGCTGAAGGTTAATCACAAGAAATTTACCAAGTCAAAGAATATGAAGGCTATGCATCAAGAAGAATTTACCAAATTAAACAAAAATATTATTAAAAAAAAAAGATAAAATGACCATCTTTTGAACCATAAACTGATGCAATTATGCTATTTTTCAATCAATGTGAATTTCTTTACATTGCAAAAAGAAATCTTGTATTTGGTCAGCACACTACATCTACAAGCTATTAATCAAATACTGTTATACATATACATCTAGATACACACACATGTATATGTATGTGTATGTGTGTTCATATATATATATATATATATATATATATATATATATATATATAGAGAGAGAGAGAGAGAGAGAGAGAGAGAGATTTTTTCATGTATGTACCGGCGCTGAGACATACGACCTCCAGGGCCTCGTGCACTTTCAAAGATTGTGACTGCAACTCCTTTGTCTGCCAGTGTGGATGCACACACTAGTCCGGACACTGTCAACATAAGAAATTATTAAAAAAATAGAATAGCATAGTTAAACATTGAAATTCTAAGTTGAAAATATATAGGGGATTTATGTTGAACAGGATGAGCTCAAGCTGTAAAAGTGTTAAGAGTTCAGAAACATAACCCCAAGTTCAAACCTAGGGGACATGGTAGAGAGTTGGAATTGGATAAGATACAACGCCCACCATTAAACTTAGGTAAAATAGCACATTTAACAAAAAAGTGTTTTACTTGGATTAAACACCACATCCATCTTTGAAGATACGCAAAATACTCTTTTCAATAGAAAAATGGCATATATTCCAAAGTTCCAACTCTCTGCGGCATGGTGCGTCCAAATTAATGAAGCTGGATGCAAGTCCCAGCTGAATTTGTCACAAGAGACACCTCAAGGCAGTAGCGTCTAAGCTTTAACCTAAAAAGGAGAATTTACCTAATGATTTACTAAAATAGGAGATATATGTCAAATGGGATGCGAACAAGAGTTAAAGCGTCAGGGCTTCCCTAACAGAGCTCCTAGTTCAAATCCCCCAGGAAACACGGAATGCCTTGATGTTGAATCAACCACATCCAAGATTCAATGAATTTTTAAAAACAAAGTCTGTCCATTCTACACCTAATTCTTGGGTATGGCGTGCCCAAAAGATGAAATTAAGTGAAATTCTACACCCATTTCGTTGGGTACGGTGTACCCAAAAGATGAGGCTGGATGCAATCGCATCCAAAATTTGCTAAACTGAAGTTTCCCGCATATAGGAGGCTTGCCAAAGTTATTCAAAAATATATAAATAGAAATTCTATGTTAAAATGATTGGTTAAGCTCTACCTCCAGCTCCGATCACTGCAATTCTCATTTTATAGGTATCTGTTTTCCAGTTGCACGTATAATCTTTGGTTTATTCCCAGTAGAAATGAGGGCTTCTGTACTTGTTAGAGAATATAATATTTCAGCTTTCTGCCGACAATCCAATTTGTATTAAAGTTAATTCTGTTTATTATCAGGACATAATATGGCTAAATGTACTACTTTCTTTGAGTAATGTATTTGGTAATAAATATGAACTAAACTTGCTTGACAAGTATTGCTCCTTTTGGCTATGTTTATGCCGAAGGCGTGTCCTATTGAGCTTGTGAAGCTCACTTTGCCCATCAATGGTTCACAACGCCCCGAGAGATCTGCAAGAGGGTTAAACCAATCTCAGCCGTGCATCATTTTTCGTCACTTCTTCGATTGTTTTTTCGCGACTCGCATCCACTCGGTTTTGACGATAAACGACTTACCCTAAATACGCGCCAACAATATTTGGACGTTAAACTAAATAAATAGCTGTGAAAATCAAGTTTCTTGTCATTATTTGTCCCGTTTCTCAATACAAAGTAATCTCGTGAGTAAAGTTTTTTATTCATTCATCGAAACGACAAGCGAACAACACGTTTTTATGTTTGTTTGAAATTCAAGTATTTGTTATTAGTTCCTGCTAGGGAATTATAGCGAACTCTTTGTTAACTGCGATCAAAATTCATAATTTTCTTTTTCATACATTATATTTTTTTTTTAATTTTTTTTTATTGAAAGAAGATTTATATTAAAAACAAATATACAACATATAAAAGTTACACAGGAAGAACATCATAACCCAACATGTCAACAGTCACAGCAAACCAATAGCAATGCTGTTGTGAAACAGCAAAAAACAATAGCCTGCAACAGCCAAAAAACAAACAGCAACAGTGCTGATTTTATTCAACTAATTAGTTGTCCAAGTAGTAAGAGTTTATAACAGCAAATTGTTGACAGCTCCAATTTACAGAAAGTAGTAATCAACCCCTGGTAGCATGACAGAACGATCCCGCATGGCAGTGACAGCTGCACCCAGAAGAAACTATATTCTGCAACTTTCCAGCACACTAGTATGAACAACAATTTCCTTTGGAATGTCGCATCAGCTCTTCATTCACTGAAAGATAAACAGCTCCAAATGAGCTCCAAATTATAATGATCTCCAGAGTGGTGTCGGTGTTGACTGGAGATTTTATCTCTTCTTTCAACGACCACAAGCGAAATCAATCACACAAAAGCAAAGGTGCTGAGTTGTGTTTGAAAATCATCCAATATCTTTTTGAGGTCAGCCTTAGTCTGGATGGCAGATTGAAGAATGGGGATCTGCAAAGAAAGGTTAGCATAGATAGTCATTAATTCGGCTTGCAGGGGTTGAAAAGTGTGAGAGAGAGCTGCCAAACATCGGAATCTCGAGATGTGTTTAAGAATGATGTGTCTGAAGGTCTGAGTAATAACATTGTGAGATGAGGAGAGACCAAGAAGCGCAGTTCTCCACGACCATGGTTGAGGAAAGAGGACAAATAAGTTAGAGAAAAGAGAGTTCCAGATATTCCGTGCATGGGTACAAAACCAAAAGGTATGCTTGATAGTCTCTTTTTTGGAGCAAAAAGGACATGTTGGAGGAGGGGAAATGAAGGAGAGTCGATCGCCAATGGGAACCTTGAGATGGAGAATTTTCCAGGCTGTCAGCTGGGCTTGCGCATCAGCTTTAGACTTCCAGATTAAGGAGCTTAACTTGTTCCATCTTGATCTACTAAATTTGCAATTCCATTTGAGGTTAAGCCGGTGGGCTAATGAGATTGCAGGGAGGAGCTGCTTATATATCAGCCGGAGAGGAAAATTTCGAAGGCTTTGATTGTTAAGCCATTTCCAATCTTTAAGGAAGTTGTCATGACAAGGGGTGGAGAGGAGCTGCAGCAGATCTGGCGTAACTAATTGTTAAAGTTAAATGCACAATTTTTAACATTTTAAATTTTGAAAATTATTTCTCTAGGCAGATTTTTAGGAATGCTAACCATAAATTTTTTTATTGCAGTTTTTTAGGGCATTTTTCCCTCACAAAACTATAATAAAAAAAATATTCAACTAATTGTTCAAAATTGTATTAGCTACGAAAAACACAACAATCTACAATAAGACTAAAACAAATGACACATTAAACAATATTTTAGAATATTACTATTTTTAAACATTTTTTAAGACAATTTTTTTGTCATGAAGATATTAACTTTTTATTTGACTCCTGGAGAACCATAAAAAAATATTTAACTAATTTTTCAAATATCATTGACTAAAAAAACTAAAATGTTTAAACATTATAATTTAATATTTTAAGATTTATTAGGCCAAGGCGGAATGCCTCTACATAACAAGAGCTAGCAACGAAGTTCCTCCAAAAAATTATAAAATAGTTATGTTTTAAAAAATTAGAAATAAAATTATTGATGACAAAAAGTTATAAAATATTTTTGTTTTAAAAATTTAGAAATGAAATTATTGATGAGGTGGGACCGTTGTGTAACAAGAACAAATTGATTAAGCTAAGGATTGTATTTGTTGTCATAACTTTAGTTCTAGAGAATTCTTAATTACCAATTCTTATTTGTGCATTTGGATATGAATCCAATTGAATGTCTTTCCATATCATTATGGAAAATATTATTATTGTAACCCTAACTCTAACACTAATTGAATTGTAATCGCAACCCTAGGGATTGTTGAAACTTAACCCTAATTTTATCAAAACCCTAGAGAACTCTAATTGAACCCTAACCCTAAAATAAATAATAACCCTTACCTTGATTGAACCCTAACTCCAATCCTAGCCCTAATTTAAGACTAATCTTTACCCTGACCTTAATTAAACCCTTATTGAATTGTAACCCTAATTGATCCCTAACCCAAATTGAATACTAATTGAACCCTAACCCTAAGTGAATAGCAACCTTAATTAAACTCCAACCATAATCCTATTTGAATTTTGACCCTAATCATAACCATAATTCAACCCTAACCTTAATTGAACCCTAACCCAAAACGAAGTTCAATTAAGTTTAAGGTTCAAATAGGGTTAGACTTTAATTAAAATTAGGTATAGGACCTAATTAGGATTAGGGTTGGGGCTGAGGTTAAAGATTAAGGTTCTATGATAAAGCTTGGGGTTAGTGTTAGGTTCAATTGGGGCAAGGGTTAGTATTAGGGTTAGGGTTATGGTTCAATTAGGGTTTCATTAATGTTAGTTTTAGAATCATAGTTATGTTTAGGGTTGGATATAAAATTAGAGTTAGGTTTGAAGTTAATTAGTCTTAGTTTTAGGACTGGGGTTATTGTTAGACTTATAATTAGTGTTAATATTGGAATAAGATTCTATCACTTTAACAAAAATAATCTTCTATAAATTCATTCATTTTTTTAGAAATTATATAATTTAAAATATTTTCAAATTTACCTATGTTGATATATGAGAGATATAGCAAATCTAAACTCTATACCATTTATAGTTAAATTTAAATTATTTTATTAAATTGTTAAAAAATTTAAGTTAACTTAACATTGTGTATAAAAGGTTTAAGTTATGAATGTTATAATATACAAAATAAATTTGTTTTCAATGTTTTAAAAGGTTCAATTAGGGTTAGAATTTAATTAAAATTAGGTATAGGGTTGAATTAGGATTAGGGTTGGGGTAAAGATTAAGGTTCTATAATTAAGCTTGGGGTTAGTGTTATGGTTTGAAGTTAATTAATGTTAGTTTTAGGGTTGGGGTTAAATGGTTAGACTTCTAATTAGTGTTAGTATTGGGGTTAGATTCTATCACTTTAATAAAAATAATCTTCTATCAATTCATTCATTTTGTTTTGAAATTATATAATTTAAATATTTTTAGATTTACCTATGTTGATATATGAGAGATATACACAAATCTAAACTCTATTATATGTTAAAAGATTTAAATTGCTTATAAATAATTTTATGTATTTTTATAATTAACTTGACATTGTGTTAAAAGATTTAAGTTGCTTATAAATAATTATATGTATTTTATAATTAACTTGACAAAAGGTTTAAGTTATGAATGTTATAATATAAAAAATAATTTTGTTTTCAATGTTTATTTGTCAGTTTAAAAGATGTGCTAAAATAATGTTGTAATCACTAATGATTAAATCTTTCTTGATGGTTAAAATAGATTGGTAAGTAAATTTATCTATAATAAGTAAATTTATTATTGATTTTTGATTTTTGATTTTTTCAAAAAAATTGTTTAAATTTATAAGTGATATTGTGCAATTATTCTATCTTAATTTAATGTAATGAATGCTATATAATATATAATATAAAGAAAAATATTTCTAATATATTGTTAATGCATCTTTTTTTATTATTATTAAAAAGGGGTAAAAACTTTATTGAATATCAGAAAACAACATTACAAAGGAAGCAAAGGACCGAGGTCCCAAGGAGAAACAAGCACAATCGGACCAAACTAAGAAAAAACAGCCAACACCATCATCTATCACCATTCCCAGCCCTATCTTCAGTAAGAATACTCGTTAAATCAAGACGGAGCTCCTGAGGAATCAACTCCCACTCCTCAATTCTCCATCCCTCAGCATGCTCAGAAGCCCATTTTGCCAAACAATCAGCTGCCCTATTCCACTCCCATGGAATATGGACAAAAGTCACAGTTTCCATCAAAGAACTAACGCGAAGAATTTGTTGCACAACCCTAGCCAATTGCCAGCTGACATCTGCCACTTTTTGCTCAATAAGCAAATTGATCAATATCTGGGAATCAGATTCACAAACAATCCTTCTCCAGCCCAAAGCATGCGCTCTCTCGAGAGCGTCAAGAATAGCCAATCCTTCCACAAGGTTGATGGTATGCGTCCCTTCATAGATCGAAAAGAGAAAGATCACCGAGCCCAAAGAGTCCCTACCAATCCCCCCAATACCAGCTGATCCCGGATTGCCCCTGGAAGATCCATCAGTATTGATCTTCAACACACCGCAAGGAGGAAGTTTCCATTTGCCATCCCTATCAATTTTTTGCTTCTCGCGCCGTCTTTGTCGAGCCCTTGCCAAAGCCAAAGACGACCCCTGAATCCCCAAATTCTCCACCAACTCTGTATCCCTTTTCACCAAAGGGAATTCCACTTCACACCTGGCTCCCACAGTTTCTTGAACCATGCCCAATAATCTCTGCCAAATTTGTTGCACCAGCCTCCGCTCTCCTCGAAATATCCTTCGATTGCGTTCCAACCAAATCTGCCACAGTAAGAAGATAGGCCCCACAAACCACACGTCCTGCAAAAAGGAGGCCACAGAAGGGGGCCGACCCATCCCCTGCCAAAAATCAATCAAGGAGGAAGCATGAACACAAGGAGTTTTCCAAACACCCCACCAAAAATGCCAGAGTTGGAGGGCAAAAGAGCAACGGAAAAACAAGTGAGTAGAGTCCTCCTCATTAGC
Organism: Sequoia sempervirens; assembly: GCA_007258455.2. Lineage (NCBI taxonomy): Eukaryota > Viridiplantae > Streptophyta > Pinopsida > Cupressales > Cupressaceae > Sequoia > Sequoia sempervirens. The sequence continues at coordinate 26,106 of VDFB02116363.1, read as the reverse complement.
CCCACACATAACACAAACAGAAGGACCATGGAAACCTCTCTTCTGAATGTTATCCCAAGTCAGACACTTATTCCAGGCCAACATCCAAACAAAACAATTACATTTTGGCCAAGAAAGCTTGTTCCAGACCTTCTTCCACCACTGAATTTCAGGCCCAGCCCACCTATGAGACCATAACACACTATAACCAGAGGCTACAGTATAGGTCCCCCTAGGATTGGGGGACCAAGCAAGCATGTCATCCTCTCGGAGAGAGCTACATCTGCGACTGGAGAGGATACTTTGCAGCACAACACAATCCTCTTGCAAACCAACATTCAGCCACTCAGCAGGGGACTTCCAGTTGGCCCTCTCCATCTGACCACAGGAGGAAAAGGACTTAAAGTCACTCACCCGCGACCAACCAGCCTCAAGAAACCTCTGGCAAAGATTCAACAAGTTGGGAAATTGGGAGGTGATCGGGGGAAAACCATCCCAAGAGTCTGACCAGAATTGGACCTCAGTCCCCTTCTTGCAGATCCAAAATAATCCTTCCTTAATAAGCACAGCCCCTTTTTTGAGGGTGCCCCATATTACAGAGCCCTTCCCCACAAGGGGATACCTAGAAATATTGGGACTGGGGATCCCCGGGAGATACTTCTGAGAAAGAATCCTGGCCCAACTCTTGTCCTGCTCCTTACACCACCTCAAATACAATTTAGCAGCCAAAGCCTCCCCAGTCAAAGCCGATTGCCTCAACCCCATACCACCATAATGTTTCGGACTGCAAACCACCTCCCATCTAACTAGACTCCACTTGGAGGACTCCAAGCAACCAGCCCATAAAAATTGTCTTGCCACAGAATCAAGGTCCTTAAGAAAGCCCATAGGGGCAACCTGAAGCATGCATCTATAAATGGGCAGAGCCTGCACCACAAACTTAATCAATTGAACACGATCAGCAAAGGATAACCAACGATGAGTCCAGTGATTAAATTTCGCCCGAAATTTATCCAAAATGATCTGCCAAGACTCCTTAGGCAGTCTACTCACCGAGATGGGAATGCCAAGGTAAGTCACTGGGAGAGTCCCGATCTGAAATCTCAAAGTTTGGGCAATCCTCTGCTGAATGGGGCCCAGAGTGTTGAAGAAGAAAATGGAAGACTTGCCCTCATTAATCTGTTGACCGGAGGCAACCAGGTAAACATCCAACACTCTCCGTAAATTAGAGGCCTCTCTCATTGTAGCCATCCCCATCAAAGCAGTATCATCCACAAATTGCAAGGTGAGTTTGTGGAGGTAAGGTGCCACCCCACCTCCAACCTTGAATGAGACCAGACTCCACATTCCGTTTAATCCATCTCCCCAAACCTTCAGCCAAAAGAATAAACAAGTAAGGGGAAAGAGGATCACCTTGACGCAGCCCCCTAGAAGCACCAAATAACTCAGAATGACTCCCGTTGATAAGCACTGAGAAAGAGACTGAAGTAACACAACTCAAAACCCATTGAATCCAATCTTCAGCAAAACCAAAAGCACCAAGAACTCGTTGAAGGAAGGACCACCTAACTCTGTCATAAGCCTTAGCCATGTCCAGTTTGATAAACATTGTTTTTTCTTTAGAGCTAGCCATAGAGTGGATGACCTCAGTAGCAATAACAATCCCATCCAGAATTTGCCTACCCGCAACAAAACCACTTTGTTCTTCAGAGATCAGCTCCTCAAGCCCCTTTTTCAACCTGTCAGCAATAAGTTTAGAAATAATTTTATAAATTACATTGCATAAAGAAATGGGCCGAAATTGGCTTATCCTATCGGCCCCCTCGCTCTTGGGAATAAGAGCAAGAAAAGTAGCATTTAGGGCCCTTAGCATCTGCTTATTTTGTTGAGATTCTTGAACCACAGCTAGGAGGTCCAATTTGATGATATCCCAAAATTCTTGAAAAAACTCAATAGGGAAACCATCTGGACCAGGCGCCTTTCCTTTCTCCATATTGAAAACAATCCCTTCAAGCTCTTCAAGTGAGATATCACTCATGAGTTGCCGATTCAAATCTCTAGACATAAGAGAGGGGATACAAGACAGAATCTGCGCTTCCTCAGGAGACCCCCCTTGCGAGTCCTCCCTAAAAAGAGATTCAAAGTATTGCATTGCCTCCCTGGAGATTTCTGGGAAGGAGGAAAGATGGTCTCCCCTGTCATTCACCAGACTAAAGATAGAATTGCCATGTCGCCTGGCTTTCACTGAATTGAAAAAGAAAGCTGTATTTTTATCCCCTTCTTGAAGCCACTCAATGCGAGCCTTCTGTTTCCAATACAATTCCTCCCGCAGTTCCCATTCTTCAAGAGTTTTCACAGCCCGAGCCTCGTCCTGAAGCAACTCAGCCGTCACCCCATCCTCCCTTAACCTCCTTGTGATACCATCAAGATCTTCCTGAGCCCTCTCCTTTGCATGGAAGACATTCCCAAAGTACTGACGATTCCACCGTTTGAGTTCAAATTTAACATATTGAAGAAGTTTAGCAAAGGCATACATTGCCGTACCATAGGCTGGTCTACCTTTCTTCCACCAGTCAGACACAAAAGCATTCAAAGAAGGGTCTCGCAACCACATAAGTTGGAACCTAAAAGAGGGCGCACGAGGCACACGAGTTGACTCAATAGCAAGCTTAATAGGCCAATGGTCAGATCCTCTCCAGTCCAAGATCTCAGAGCAAGATGACCGCATCCCTCCCACCCAGTAACAGGAAACTAGAAATCGATCTAATCTTTCAGTGATGCAGAAATCACCAACCCGACGATTGTTCCAGGTGAACTGACCATTATGGGGTTTGATATCAACAAGATTCAAGGTATTGATATTGTCACGAAGCATCAGTGCAGAGGGCTCCAACCTTCCAGTACCACCACGCTTCTCAGCCAACTCACAAATAGCATTGAAATCTCCACCCAAAATCCATGGGTGAAAAGGCATCATGCTACGGATAAGCCTGATATGGGACCACAGACCTTGTTTACCCTGAAAATCAGTAGGTGCATATATATTAGAAAAAAGAATGACTTCCCCTGTCTCAAAACAAGTGGCCATCATAGACATAGAGGATTTAGAGGAAATCCACCAAAGAGGTCGGATTCTTCGAGGATTCCATAAACATGCCAAACCCCCAGAAGCTCCATGAGCTCCAATACACTGGCACTCCCCGCTCCTCCACAACTTAGGTGCCAAGCCTTGCATATTCTCGACAGATAACTTAGTCTCTTGCAAAAATAAGACATCAGGACCTTGCCTTCTAACTAAACCTTGAACCACTTTTTGTCTAGGGCCGCTGTTCAAGCCCCGAACATTCCATGACAGAACAATCATTTCAAAGGGCTTGAAAAATGAGAATCCAGAGTCTTTACCGACCCTGACTCCACCAAATTCTCGCCTGCCAGTTTAATCTTTTCCACATCCTTTTTTCTGCCTAGTTTAGCAAATTTCTCTGCCCCACCCTTCTTAATATCCTTCTGCAAAATGCCTAATTTGAGAGGAGGCTTAACCTTCTTAGCCAGGTCTGAACTAGTGGGCTGCCTAGGAAGATAAGAATCCTCACCAGCTAAAGTATCAACGGCTGAGGGTTCCAGCACTTCTGACACCACCAACTGCTGACTAGCTTCCTTGAGCGGACAATCCTCCCTTTGTGCCTCCATAGAAGAGTCAAGAACAAAATCCTCCTGAGCTGAGCCCACAAGCCCCTGATCTAAGTTGATCAAACCTGGGTTTACCTCCTGTTGGCCGAGCTCATCCAAGACCTCAAATCTGTTAAAGGTACCTTCATCCTGCCTTTCTTTAAAAGGTCGCTTTTGACCCCTATTTCGATTTCGAGCCGTAACCGGAGTAAAACCATCAGACACACCTACCTCATTAGGAGAACTACTCTTCCCCTTATCTGATTCTGAAGGATTGCTAGCAGGTTGTGAAGGCTGTGACTGCATAGGCTTATACCTTGGACATTTCCGCTGCAAATGACCATATTCTCGACAGAGCCGACAACGAAAAGGGAGAGTTTCATAATCTAAATGTTGCACCCAAGAGTAAGTGCCCGCACTCATATCTATTGCATCAGGTAAAGGCCTACTAAGATCAATCTCAACACAAATACGTGCAAAAGTCATTACCTTTTTACCCAAAGTTTGTGATGAAGTCCCAACTGGTTTTCCCAGCACCGAGGCCAAAAGGTGCAGCACATCCTCTCGACAGCATTCCACCAGAAACCTTAGTAGACGAACCCACACTGGGACACGATTTGGAAGCTCCTCGACAGGGTTAAAACCTGCATGCCATGGCTTGATAAACAACCCTACCTTATTATGAAAATAAGGGCCTCCCTCAAATACCCTATTGCGATCAGCACTGCAATTAAAAGTAACCATGAAATAATTGTTTGCCAACAACATTATCTCCATTTCCCCCTCTGGCTCCCATGTCCTTCAGGCCCAAACCTCCAAATATTGCAAAGAAACCCTCATCCCCAAAAACTTGCAATATAAGGAGTGATTTGAGTAATACTCAACATCTTCAGCAATCATTTCAGACGGAACAACCAGTTTCGGCCTCTCCTTGCACCGCTCGAGACAGTCGTTAATCTTCGTTATTCGCACACCATTAGACAACCCAGTATCAGCAATCCCAGTATTTAGATCAAACAAGTTGTTATCAAAAGTCTTCATCCCTTGACTAGAGAACTTCGAGCCCAATGCTGCCCGAAAGTCCAAATTAGGGCATCCCTCAGACGTCTCACCCTTCGAGTATGCCATCATCCTCTGGAACATTAAACACAAACCTTGCACGACAATGGGTGGGGGATTCCTCCCCACGCCCTTCCTCCCTGCTCCACACCAGCACCCGCACCACAAGCCCTTCCCACCCACACACTAGGAAGAGAAGAAAAAGAAAAACACAACAATGAAACACAGATCGCTCTCTTACCCCCACGCACCACCAAACAACCCTGCCCTCACACCGTTTACCACCTCCCCACACCTGGGCCGCAGCAAATTCAACCTCCCACACGGGCGTCCAAAGCCAGATGCTAAGGAAACCTTGCCAGGAAGAAAAAACGAGCCTGAAGCACGCCACTCGCCTCAGGTTGGGCCACAAAATATCCCCTCCCAGCCAACGCAGACACAGCACAAAACCACCACGAGCTAGGGCGCAGATGCCCTAGCTCGACACCCGAAACCACAGTCTCGAGCCATCCCAGAAATCTATATTGTTAATGCATCTTTATATTTAAAAAAAAAATTGTTTAAATTTATAAGTGATATTGTGCAATTATTCTATCTTAATTTAATGTAATGAATGCTATATAATATAAAGAAAAATATTTCTAATATATTTTTAATGCATCTTTATATTTTATAAACAAACATCTAAACTAAAAGTGTGATTGTAAAAAAAAAAAAACTTAATGAGTAAACATACATTTAAAGTTAAAAATGAAATTATAAAACAAATTGTAAATTTTTTTTATTTTTCTTTTATAAATATAATTTTTTATTTTTCTTTTATTAAGAATTATCTTTTAATATTATAAATGTTAGTCTACTAATTTCTAATAAAATTTGTAACTATTAAAAATGATTACACACAATAAATTATAAATTCTCAAATCAAATTGAATTATATATATAAAAAAAAATCATAATAAAATATTTTGAACTAATATTTTAGTAATAAATGTTTTATTTTTATTTTTGAACTAATATTTTACTCATAAAATTGTTTTATTTTTATTTTTCAAATATTAAATTTTATAATTATAATATAGATGCAAAACAAATTAAAAAAAATTATTAACAAAGTAAATAATATTTCATTTCAATGTAAAGCAATAAGAAATCTTATATAAATTAAATGCAAAAGGTTTTGAATATTTTTTATTACCCACCATCGTGAATATTTTTTATTACCCACCATTCCATAATAATCATAAATAGATTATTATTTCAAAAATAGATTTCAAGAAATATATTTTAATTTATCAAAGGCAAATAAAAATTAATATTACCAAAAATTAATCTTAAAATATAGTTTGAATGTATAGATACATTTATTTAACCTAAAAATAATCTTTAAAAAATTTAGCATAGTTGAATTTATTAGCATTTAGAGTTGGTTAAATTTAGATTGCAAACATAAATAGGATAGTTAAGTTAAAAGTAAAAGTATAGGGGAATTAATTAGCATTTAGAGTTAGTTAAATTTAGATTGCAAATGTAAATAGAATAGTTAAGTTAAAAGTAATTTCTATTAAATAGAATAATTAAGTTAAAAGTAAAAGTATAGGGGAATTTATTAGTATTTAGAGTTAGTTAAATTTAGATTGCAAACGTAAATAGAATAGTTAAGTTAAAAGTAATTGTCATTTTCTCCTGCCCTTTTCATCTCCCACTATGATCGCAACTCTGATAATAGAGCCAAGGAAATTGCCCTCATAGCTCAAAAATTTTGAGCGAATAAAATTAAGGAAAAATAATTTTCCGAATTTAAAAAGTTAAAAATTGTGCATTTAACTTTTAAAAAATTAAAATATAATGTATTAAAATTAAATTATAATGTATAGGAAAGAAATTAATAGAATTTGATTGACTACAAGCAAAACAATTAATCACTACTTAAGTTCAAGAGGTCGCCTATAGTTCCATGGCAGGAACTAATAATAAAAATATAAGATTAAATCTTAGATGTGAAAATAATTCTCACTTTAAATATTTGTTAGTTAAAAAATAGTAATTTTTAAGTTAATCAGAAAAATAAGCTTTATTGCATAAATTTTAGTTAGTTAAATTTCAAGGATAAGCATAGCATATTTTGATTCAAAATAAACTTCAATTTTTGTCAATTAGACAATGGCAATGGCTTCGCTTCCCTTTTGAAGCTGATAGCGTCGATGATCTTTCTCTCGTAAATTTTACGTTCTACCGCGTTTTTTGTTATTTTGATTTATGATCTAAATAATGCGAATCTTTATGCTTTTAATGGCGAAATGCGGGAAAATTCATGTGGAAACTTTTTTTTTTTCCATTGCAATTGCTAGATAAGTAAAATTTTTGTGTTGGAGGATATTCGCTGCTAATTATTTTGTTTCTTTGATTTTTCATGTTTCAATTATGAAAATTTATGAATGGCGAAATTGAGGGAAAGTTATCAAGGGCCAATTTTGGGACACTACAGGTCAAGAACGGTGAGTAGTCTTGAAAAGATTCAATTTTTAGATAAATGCTTCTGTTTTATTTTAAATTTGAGTAATTTTTTGCTATTTTTTTTTATGGAATCATCTGGAGGTGTTTATGATAGTTCTAATGTCTGAGAGCGTCTTGAGTTGGGATTTTGGGCTTGGCATGCATTCAAATAAAATATGTTAGAATTGAGCCCAACAGTATTTCAATCTATTAGTTCATTTAATGTCATAAATTTTGTCGAGAAATTTTAGCATAATCATAACCTAATTCTTTACATTTTTAATCATAACCTATTTAGATTAAGAGTACTTATTTGAGATGCCTTAATAATAGCTTTGGTGTAAATTGTCCAGGGCTAGAGAGCCTGTGGAAAGAAGACTTAGATTCAAACATATCAAATTGAGGATATAAGCCCCAGTTTCATCAAATAGATTCAATTTTCAAACTTTGAACTTTTAAATATATAGGCTGCATCTACATTTGATATAATTAAATTAAATTAATTGAATTTTTAAAAAAAAATCATAAATCATTATAAATTTGTTTGTCTTATTTACTATAATCAAACACTATTCTTTCTTTCCCTTTTAATGACAAATTCTTTATTCTTTACCCTCTAGTAGTTCAATGCCTTGGGTGTAACCACCTACTAAATGTTATTGAAGACTTGTCCATAAATTTGAGGTTGGCTAACAACCATTCAACGTGCCTTTTATAAAGAAGACTCTGTGTGTACTTATTTGTTGTTTGCCATCAATATACATATAGATATCTTGTATGGGCTGTTTTTCCATCCATACAAATGTAAAAACAATGTAGGTAATAGGAACAACATTGGTGAGTTATTAAAAGTTAAGAATACTAAAATACTTATTAAAAAAATTACTATTTTAAAAATGTTTGTAATTAATTAAATTGGACGGTAGTTATACTCTAAATTATACTTGTATGTTTTGCAATTAGTCACATGTAAACTTCTTGATTATGCATGTTATTTTCTTTCTGAAATTTTGGTTGTGACTCTTTTTTTTCTAGGTATCAAGTCATAACAAAGGCCTATTACAAAGGATCTACAGGTGCCCTATTAGTATATGATATAACTAGACATACCACCTTTGAGAACGTGGGGAGATGGGTGAAGGAGTTGAGAAATCAATGTGAGGAAATGATCATCATGCTAGTGGGGAACAAGTATGACCTTGATCATATCAAGAAGGAGGTTTCAATTGAGGAAGGGAGGGATTTTGCAGAAAGAGAGCATCTGTATTTTATAGAGACATCAGCCTTGGAGCCCATTAATGTGGAGCTTTCATTTACAGAGGTTCTTAATCAAGTCCATAGGAAGGCAATGGCAATAAAATCCATGGACTGTAATGGTGAAAATGAAGAAAATTTTCCAAGGATAGGGGAACCCATAAAACTTTTCACCATTGAAGTTGATGAAAATGAGCCAGTAGCCAGAAAAGGTAGATATTGCAGTGATTTATGATACATTTATTTGGAAAAGAATGCAGTAATCCATATGAATTTATAGTCCTATAGTTAATGTTTAAATAATATTATTACTTTTGTCTCTTGCTAGTAGGATTTCTTATTAATCAAGATTGAGCTTTGCAAGTTGGTCCATTCATTTTTTGTAATTTTGACTTAAATGGAAATTGGGTGAAGAGGATTAAGGCATGTAAGGATTTTTGTTCTACTAGAGTTTGGATTTGGTGTATCAATAGAAATTTAGTTCAGATATCTCCCATAACATGATGATCAAAACTTCAGTCTAATGTTGTTCACAAGTTGAACATCTGTTTATATAAAGTTTATTCTCCACTTTTGCTCAAAGAACATTCAGTCATAAAATCGTAAACTTGACTCATCATAACAAATATTGTTGTTCATTTTAGTAAACATCTGTTTATATCAAATTTATTCTTCACTTTTTGCTCGGCAAGCATCTACTTATAAAACCTAAATCTTGACTTTCATAAGAATATTATTTAATTTTAGAGCTTATGTTACTCTTTAATAGTTTTAATTTTATAGTTTTAGTCTTTTTTATATATTAGGTCATGGAAGATCAATTTTATGGCCTTGTAATAAGTAGGTCTAGCATTTTTAGTCTTTAGAACATAATACACAAAAAAATACACTAAAAATTGACCTTTAAAATATAAATTTAAATAATTTACAATTTTAATGTCAAAACACATTAGGGGAGAGGGTCTAATAGTTGTGCACCCCAACTTCACATATCTCAAGTTCTTAAATGATACATAAAATTTCACAATTTTTTCACCATACCTCTATATGTAAATTAAGAGCTTAAGTTTATTGTTTGGGGTTTTGGACATCAATAATGTAGCCACATCAATTATGTCTTTCTTAAGTTGTTTGAAAACACCTAAAAAATATTTAGACTAAAACATGTGCATCAAAGCATGTATTATTAATCACCTCATATGTGATTAATTGTTTTTTTAATGTGACTTTTGAAAATAAATACTATCTCCATTTTTAAAAATAAATATAACACTAACTTTACAAATAATAAATATTTCTTGTCTACCAGACAACTTTCAACACTGCTTTTCTGCCTAGTGAAATTAATTGTTCTAGGTTTGTAGGTTCTAACAAGTCCTAAGTTTTACAACATCCTTATGCACTACCTAGCTGTTAGCGATGTAAGCTTGGTAGATTGTATCAATTCTTCATAATTTCATTGTGCTTAATGATGCAGATAGTTGAAGAATTTTGGTCATAACTAATGGTGGTATACATTTTCTAAATCTCATTGAACTATTGTTATTCTTTATCTATATGTATTTTAAAATATATAACTACCAATTGATACACTAACAATCTGATCAAACCTCTTCTACTATTTATTTTCCTACACAACATACCTCTATCTTCTTCCACTGTACAGTCATAGACAATGTCTTTCTTTCATGCCTCTGTCAATCTTGAATTCTAAAAGTAAGCCTTGCATACCCTGGATAATTGATAAAATACAACAAACAGTAAAATACAAAATGGTAAATTTTTAAACCATGTAACTACAAATTGCAATGATTGGCATGGTTACTAAAATTGTGTATTCTGGTATTTCAGTCACACATAGATTATAGTTAAGTACAAACAACAAATATCTTATTCTATAATGAATACTTGAGTTAATATAGTATGTCTATTGACAAATTTCAAGATTATTATCAAGTTATTATCTTATAAACATTGTTACTAAAACATAGCACACACATCAAATTAAAACATTTCTATTCTAAAACATTTTGGCAGGAACTTCGCTGCTCTGCAGCTCTTGTTTTAATTGTTGTTCCTTGCGTGAGACTATAGCTAATTTCTTGTTTTGTTAGATTTGTAGATTTTATAAAGTTGATAAATTTGGGCTCTGGATTTTTTAATTTTTGTAGAGGAAATTATCTTGTGAGAGTATATTATTGAATATCAATTAGTAATTGAAATGGGTAAATAAGACTCCATGGTAAACCCAGCCAAAGCTCAGCGCAGGGGAAAGCCCAGAGCATAACTAACCAAAGGACAAATCAATGTTGTAACCTACATCTATTCATTAATTTCCAGATAGCTTGAAAAGCTTTTGCAAATTTGAAATTTAATAAGATGTTAAACGGATGAAGTTTCCACAGTTATAATAACAGCTTATCACAGATTTCTGGATTTTGGAACACAACTTTTCACTTGTATGCCAATGAACATTTTTCCTGTGCAAAGGGCATTCTCTATTGAGAGTTTTGAAAGCGAAAAACAGAGTATGACTGAAGAAATGATATTGAATTTCTTAAGAGATACAAAGCTTTGCATCAGAAAAACCTTATAGGTTCGTGACTGTGTCTTCTCTGATCAACCAGAGCATGCCACAGAAGAGAAATTTCTCTAAGGAGATTCTTGTAGGTAAAAGGTCGGACTTCAACAGTTTTCTCTATTTTGGTCAAATACAGATGAGAGCTGAACTTACATTTTCTTGCATTTGATCGAGAACTGGCAGGGCAGGGCCCTCTCTGAAGTCAATTTTGTGGGCAACTCCTGCTTTTTGAATTACAGGCAACCCTATAAGCCGTTTAATTATTATTTTTTTGTTGTCTTTAGGGATAGGTAGGGTAGATACTCATGTTTAGGGTTGGTATTTTTTTTTTAATTGTTAATATCTTCATATTATCATTTATATATACGGGGTATATATCAAGTTTTCATCATAGAAAAATATATTTTTTTATCTAAGTTAATTTTAAGTAAATTGATATAACTGAATGTAAATGAATTTATAAAATTTGAGAATGATAAATTAGATAATTGTAAAAATTATTTTAAGAAAAGTAAGTGTCAAAGAAGGGTGTTTAGCTTTGTGACTCAAAAATAATTGTTTTTGTTGAAAGGTCTAGAATTCTAGGTTGGTACTTGTTTGAGAAATGTGGTTTCTCTATCATTGAAATGTTTTGAAATCTATAGTGGATGTGTGCCTTGTCTAAGATCAAGTCCATAGGCATGGGTAGAGTCTATGATTGTGGATCCATCTTCACCACTATCCTCCTTGCCTGTGTCAAAATGGAAGCTTTCGAACATGGTACTGATATATATAATGTTTATAATTAATAATTAATAATTACTATAGTTTTAGTGTCAAAAGAATAGAGATTATTTTGCTAGGCATTTGTTGGTATAGTTCAAGTGTGGGAGGTTTTGTACATAATAAAATTGTGTGCAAACAAGCTAAGTAAACAAAGTAATCTTTGTTTTAAAATCTTGTTTGAGTGTCTTGACTTTCTAGTACAATATCTCTCTATCACCTATCTAGGTTATGGGATTTTGGGCTTTGTCTACTGTTGACGCCAAAAATTGATGAGATAACAGTGCCTTTATGGGAAACTCAGTTCGAGGGGGACCCCTTTGCGCCAAACTGAGTGACCTCCGGATTTTAAAGAAGCCGGCTTCTTCTATATAATGGTTTTTGGAAAGGGAAAAGGAAGCAGATATAATGAAACAAATATTAATCTAAGGCGATGTGCCAAAGCTTTTTGATAGGCACGATAAATCATAGACTCAAGGGCCTGAATGTGATTGATATGTTCCAAAACACTGGAAGCTTAAAGCAATAGCATAAACAATTCATTTAATTGACATAAAACAGTATTGCATACATTCTTACTGCTAAGAAGAGTCATTAAGACATGATTTAGACCAGCAAGTTTGCTTTCAATATATAGAAGTCTCCTCAAATGAAATGCTTAAGACAATAAAAAGCACAGTTCACAGTTTAATCAAGACATAAAAAGCAGAAAGGCCGAACAATAGGCACAGTCTGAAAGTATCTTGCAAATAAACATGCAAAAGAGGCCTGGCGTCTCTTGCTAAAACCAGTATTCTTCCTAAAAATCTTGGACCATTCTCCCTCAACAGAGAGAGTATATATAGCCGGAGAGCAAAATCCCACCGCCTGGAGAGTTGTAACAGAAAGATTCCACAATCTCCCGTAATGATGCCCGGATAAGAATATTCTCAATGCCGTTATGAGAGCAGCCAATCAGAGTGCAGCATCCAGTTGGTCAGTTACAGGTGTGCCCTTTGAAATGATGGCAGTGGTCCCAACCAGGCTTCGAAGCGACGAGTGCTGCCCATCGCCTTAGAGAACCATGGCGAGCAGCAGTGAATGACACTATCCCGCTCGGCCATCTCACGACTTGCTTTGATAATCAATGTAAGGCACGTGGCAGCAAACCGCGGCCCGAATGAAAACTCCTTCTCCATTGACCGGGAGCTTGCGGAGGAGTGACACGTGTTCAGGGGACGGAGGCTACTTTGAAAATGGGGAAAAGCCGCATGAACCGGGTGGCGAAAGACGCGTGGCCGCGTTTCGCAACCCGTGGTGCTCTCGTCCCTGCTATTGTTTTAAAAGCCGCGAGCGCTGCCGTGAGTGAGGTAGGTCCGCCAGGAAATAAAGAAGGCCAATAGAAACCCTTCGCAGCCCGCCGCAGCATACTCTACTCTTGCTAGGGAAAGATTGCGCTACACCACCACGTACAAAGATGTGGGCCCCGTTTCACAACCCGTAGGAAACATAAAGCAACAGAAAATGAAAAACCCCGCAGGCGAGACACGTGGGCGCCCAGCGCAGCATCTCAGGAGCCGAAAGGGAAGCCGCTTGCCAAAGTTGCGAAGCAAGGAATGCACACAAAGGGAAAGATCAAAACCTGCCGGGAAGCCGAAGAAACGCGGAGACGCGCAGGCCAGCGCATGAACATGTGCAAAAAGGGGAACCTGAAGGGAGCTGCTTGGAATATTATTTCAACAGCTTTTGGCGACTAACAGGGGCGTTTCGGATAAGGAACGGAGAACCCAAAAACTCTTTGGTTCTTCAGACCAGAGCCTTCCTCTAGGGAAAATGGAGTTAAAGCTTTGAAAGTGCAGCCTGCAAAGGCACCCATTCAACTTCAGACGGCTTTGCCATGCTGCGCAAATTCTCTTGGGCTCCGCGAAGATCAATAGCTTCCTTATGAGGCAGCACCTCTGGCAGGCTAGCGCCTGCTTGTATGTGGAAAAGCAGCTGAGAGAGCGGATGAATGATTGCCTCGATATCTACTGCTGTTGGGGGGCTGCCGAGTTCCTTGAATGCCTCCGGATCGCTCTCCTTCTGCTCAATAATCTCGGTAATCTGCGCAGCCGTGGCAATAGTGTCATCTTCAAGAAATGGGGACGGCAATCCCAACCTGCCCAACTCAGAGAAACTCCCTCGAATGCCATCCAGCGCTTTGTTTAGAAAAGTCGCTGCTGCCTTAGTACGCTGGAAAGCGGAGTGGCAATGAATGAACCTATTTGCCGTTTGAGCTGCGATGTCCCTATCTTCGATACCTGCCCCGACGAGGATCTCATTTGAAACCGAGTATAGCTTATTTAGCAAGTCCCTTGCTTCGGGAACTTTTTCCAGGATGAAACGCAGGAACTGTTCCATTGTGTCATGGGCCTCCTGATTGAGTTTTAACGCCTTGTCGATGAACCGGAGGGTAGGCTGCAGATTTAGGCAGAAGGCTTTGATCTTCTCCCAGTGAGAAATGTATAATTGCCTGATCAGTGGGATGATATCAGGTTGGGCAGGGGCTGGTAGCAGGGAGGCCTTAAGCGAAGAAATCTCTGTGTCTCTTGAAATGAGGGCCTCGACAAATTCTGCCTTCTTCTTCTTCTCGGATGCCAACTGCACTTCATAGCTGTTCATTTGTTTGTGCCAATTCTGTTCAACTCTAGAGTGGTTAGCCGATTGCTCTTCTAATGAAGCTTTTATTTCTCGGAGCTCATCTTCTAGCTTGGTCTTTGTTTCTCAGAGCTCCTCTTCCAGTTTAGTCTTCAAACCTTTGAATTCGGCCTCTTTTTCCTGTATCCTTTACTGATGCTGCTCTTGTAGGCATTCCATCTTTTCACCTTTCTCTGCCAGCTTCTGACTGAACTCAAGGCGGAAACGTTCAAGCTCCTCCTCCATCAATTGTAGGTTCTGTTGCGCCGCTTGGTTTTGATTCTGCAATTCTTTTAATACGGCTGGGTCGGCTACTTGGGCCTTTGCAATTTCGCCTTGAAGCCTGTTTCTCTCATTTTCTGCTGTTAGCGCCCTTTCTGTCATTCAGGCGATATCTGCCTCTAAGGATTTCTCTTTTGCCTCCAGAAAATTCACCCTGTCCTTGGCTGCCTTGAGCTGTTCATCCTTCTTTTTCAACTGGCGACCAGTCTTTAGGAAATCGGAAGTGACCACCCGTTGTGTCTCCTCCATGATTTTGACTTTATCTTGTGGCCGGGCCATCTTCATGTCTAGTCCGACAGCATAAATATCATAGTCCTCTGGTTGCATTTCTTCCTGGGGCTTGTTTATCCTTGGGTACATAGTTGCAAACTTTAATTCTTGGCGGGCCTCGTCATACGAAGCCTGTACTCGTGGCTCGGCGGGGGCATTGTCATCTTTTTCCCTTCGTCACCTCATTCTATTTGCACGCGCTTCCTTCCCACAATCTATCTGTGCAATGAACTCAGCTGGTGATGAAACCAGCCCACCTGCGAAGGGAACACTGGAAGGTAGGGCGTAGGGATAGGTAACTTTCATAGGCGCCCGCATTTGTTTCTTCTGGAGGGTGACGGTTTGCGGAGAAAAGTGTGGCACGTTCCATAGCTTAGCTGGGGGTTCGGCATGGGCTGGATAATTACAACATTTGAACCGAGGTCGGTCGTAAGGCTGTCGGTAGAGTAAAGTCATTTGCACGGGGCTCGGTTTCTTTGTGGTGGGAAAGGGATCATCGCTTATATATCGAGAAAAAGAGTGGGGAGCCGATGGGAGGAATACTGAAGGCGAGTGAGAAATGCGAAGTGGCGGTGATGGCGGATGCTTTTATGCTTCGGAGGGTGATAATAAATGGTTGAGCTTCTGAATATTGGAAGCGAAATCCCGGGAATAAGATAAGTGAAACGAAGGGTGGAGGGCTTAGACCGAATGGTAAGGTTATAGTGGCGAGACGGGGCGGTAAATAGAGATACAAGAGGAAAGCCGAAAAATACCTGCTAAGCCCGGTCAGTGATGCTTGCTCCAGCGAGGATCGTTGGGACTCGGCATAACCTACGGCATTGACCTTCGCGGCCAGTGTTCCGCCGGCCGGTTCATGTCTTATCACCGACCGGCGCTTTCAGATGGGCTGCCTCTTCGGCGGGGGACCTCACTAACACCGACTGTCCGGATCTTTCTGGCGGGGCACTGCTGGCCGTTTAGCGGCCCATGTGCGCGTAAGTGAGCTCCTTGATATGTTAAAGCGCACATTAGTGCCGACATAGGCGAGATGCTCGGGGGCATCACCTTCCTGCGAAGATATCGCCCTCTCTTCCTCCTGCTCATCGGAACCTTCCGCTTCGCTCTTGTTAGCGCTGGAGGTCGGGCTGGGATGGCCTTCATCCCAGTGTCTTTCGAATTCCTGGTTGTCCTTCAATTTATTATAAGGAGCCTTCAACTGCCCTGTTTCTTGGCGGTATATCCAGAAAGCTTTTATTTTTTCATCGCTCCATTCCTCGTCCACTTTCAACTTGTTAAGCATGCTGCGCTCTATCGGAAAGTTGTCCCTAGCCACGGCCACTGGAAAGTAGAACTTGTGCCATGGGCATCTGGTATCCGGCGTAGGGATTTGTGCCAATTCAACCAGATCTTCATCTTTATCAGTCCGGTTATTACGCCGCTTCTCCCAGTATGGTCGGGAAACATGTGTAACTCTCATATGCGGCTCAGGTAGGTCATTGAAAGGGTTGTAATCCCACTTATCATTTACTAATACTAGCCCTAGGTGTGCCAGCTTGTCCCCTAGCAGCTCATGCGATCGCTTTTTGACAAGTGTTATTGACTTGAAGCTCTTTGGGCAAGTGAAGAATCCCTTCTTTTTGACACTTTTGCTGCTACAAAACATGAAATCAATGACGCATACCTACCGGTAAACCTCCAGCGCGAGCACTCTATCGGTGATGCAAGCCGGGAGCAGGAAAGGCCTGTCAATAAAGCCCCTCATTCGAAGGATCGTGAAATCCTTGCCCAGGAACCAGTCGCAAGCGGGGATGTAGCTTTGCAGAAATCCAGTCTGCTCAGTGTTAAGCCGGACGATATCACCCTCTCCGATCAAATCATTCAGGACCGGGGCTATGAAATAGTCCGCGAAGGCATAGTAGTCATATGTTGCGGAAAGGTAGGGTGTCCATGTAGATACCGGCTTTCTTTTATTCTGCTCATCAAAAATTGATAGTGGGAAAAATCGGGCGAAGAAATCCAGATTCTGATGCAGGAACATGTGGACCAGGTAGGAAAGAAATCTGAATTTCGTCTCCGCCTGATAATTCTCTATTTGCTGTATCATTTCCTCGACCATGAACTCGGCAAAATCATACCAGAAAGATTCATGTTGCCTGCGAAACTGTATTGCAGGGCCCAGCTGAAAAGCCTCGATCTTTTCATCGGAATCACGGCCGCAAACAAATGCCAGCATGGATATGGGGTCCTGGAGGTCATCGCGGAATGAACCGCGCAACAATGGGATGCTCGGTGCCTTAGCGGACACAATACCCTTCTTATTAGTCTCCTCTAATAGGAAATCGGAGCCGGTTTTCATCCTTTTCCATATCCTTTCCCCTTTGCTTGGGCGGAAATATTCGATTTTCTCCTTTCTTTTTCTGGGGTCAGGAATGCATAACATATGCCAGATGGCTTCCGGGCCGATATGAACCCTTAAATTGCGACCCTCAATGCAGTGGGTCTTTGGATTATAGCGTTGAACAGCTGCGTCGACTACCTCCGGGAAATAGTGCACGAATGGGACCATGTATTGTGGAAGACCGCTATACCAGACTCTACTTGCCGTTGCCTTTTCCACCGCTGGTGCTGATAACCTTGCGCAAGCCGCCTCTCTAAGAGATTTAGGGTTCTTAGCAAGCTTTGGGTCGTAAATATTAGCCCACTTTTCTCTAACCTTTTTCGGGTTATTCCACTCTTTGGGCCTCTCCAGCTCCTCTGTGTTGGCTCTTTTCACCTTCTTGGGTATACCAGGGGTGGCATACGCTACATCTTCGTATATGTAAACCTCGGCCAAAGAACGAATAGCCAAATATAGTTCCTGGCTAATCCCTTCCTGCGTTGGCTGAGCTGAAGATTCTGCCATTTTTTCTTCGCGGTAGAACTTGAAAGCTCCCTGGCCTTTGAATATGCTTGCACTGGAATTACAGACAGAAAACACTTTGCGCACTCCTTAGCTTTTGGAAAAAACTTAGGAACAATAAGCGTTTTCATGCAATAATAGCAACTTTCCTCAAGGTGGTAGGCGAGCGCGAGCCCTTGCATTTAATTCGGCATGTACCGTTAACTCCACAACTCGTGCAAGATGAGCTGATTGCTTTTTCTGAGGTGGCTGGATTTCATCATTGCTTTTATAATATCGTGTGATACGCCCTGATTTCCTTGGAAATTGAGCTTGCAACTGGCCTCCTCGCGTTGTGTTAGCATGTACCGGTAATTAATATCCCAGGCCGGAATGATTACGCCAAGCAAACGATCACCGCCTGAAAGAGATACGAATATCGCCTCGGGCTCTGGGATGTGCTTGAGATTTGACACCATAGCATACGGCCATACGTCCCTTCATCAGCAAGTGCCACCCTTTTAAAGCTCAATTAATTAACTTGATTTAATTAAGCATGCCTTGAGCCGTGCTACCATGCGTGTGCCAGCCCAAAACGTGAACAAACGCAGACTCGGCCCTCGAGATTGCGGCCAATATACATCACGTTGCTTACGGCGGACTGGCATATGTCTTGTCAATTTTCTATAAATAGGCCAGTAGATAGCAAACATACACACTTTGCGTCGAGAAGTGATAGGCAAGTAGAATACTGCTAAGCGAGTCTTTTCATAGGTTAGGTAGTAAGCAGCTTTCGGCATACTCAGCAGATTTAGGAATAGTTCTAGGAGAGATGGATACTCCCATTCGCCTGACCTCCTTCAAATCACAAACAACATTTGTAGGTGAGATCTCCACCAGGAGGCTTAAAAGAATGACGAAGAACAAGCACTCGCTGGTTTTAGTAGCCATCAAGTGGGTTCTCGGCAAGGACTGTGTGGAGTATGAAGATAAGCATCGGGTGAACACCGACGTGTGCTCATACTTTGTGGCGTCTATGCTGGACATTTGTGTCCCTCGGCCACTTGTATTGAAGCTAGTCAAAGAAATCTTCCCGAAGAAGTACCTGAATGGGCTTGGCGAGGTTGTCACACACGCCGCATATGGAATCGGCCTGCCATCAGCCAGCGACCTACGTCGCTATATTGAAGAAGAAGCTGTCGTGGCTTGGCTACCATTCCTTAGCGGATTCCGCCTGCAAACCCGTGGTCAGCATCAGCAAAGGGTTACCCAGGCTCTTCACTTCCTGTTCAGGAGCTACAACGTGATACCATTCTACGACGTAGAGTGGTATACTGACTTCAGGAACCTGGTGTACCCACCACCGACGACAGCCGCGCTTCATGATGCTGCCAGTGCCGCCGAGGAACCTGTTGATGAGGAAGAAGCGGACGCTGTCTTGAATGCGTCAGTTGCTGCTAGCCACTCCTGCGAATAGATGGTCCCCTTGCCTTGGTGTTTGTTGATGTAACCCCCTTGCTCCGTATCAGCCTGATAAAAGGCCAACGTATATATATATGCTCTAATACTTTGTATATTTGAAAATCGGCATTCATGCCATTTTGTAACTCAGAAACATGTATATAAAAATATACGTCTCTTTTTGTTGTGAAATTTTATGCTCCTGTTTGCTTCTGCGTGTAATTTTTTCTGGGTTTGCCAATTTTGTATGTTTTGTCTCTGTTTACGAGCATACTTTTGTGTTTTAAGAACTCCGGTGCTTCACCCACTAACGATGATAAGTGAATACATAGCAAGTCAATTGGTTTTAGCAAAAGGATAGGCCAAAAACAGGAAAGGAAAAAGAAAAAGCGTTATTTACAACTATACAGGGTAGGGCTTGACGCTTAATGGAACAATTTAAGGTGAATCCCATTAACCGGGATTCCTAGAGGCTCCTGTTCCATATTTTCCAGCTCGAAGGCATTGTGTTGCATGCACCGAATGATTTTGAAGGGTCCTTCCCATAGGCTATCAAACTTACCATGCTGACCTGGCTTCGCAGCCCTGCTGTCGTATTTTAGCACTAAATCTCCACTTTTTAGGCCTTGGTCGGAAGCCTTTTTGTCAAACCACCGTTTGACCACCTGTTGACGGCCTGTCATGGCCTTTAGGGAATTCTCCCTTTTTTCTTGTACTTCTAATAGTTCGGCAAGCCGAACTTCCATGGCATCATTTTGTTCTATCTCAAGAGATTTCAACAACTGTATCGCCGGAATTTCCATAGAGATAGGTAGCAGCGCTTCTTTCCCATATACTAGCTCATAGGGCGAAGTCTTGAGGACTTGTTTAGGAGTTATGTGGTTGGCCCAGAGTTCTTTTCAGAGGTTTTTGTGCCATTCCCTCTGGTGTTCCGAGCCCACCTTTTTGAGAAGTCAGACTAAACTTTTGTTTGTTGACTCGGCTAGGCCATTTCCCTGTGGATAGTAGTTTGAAGATGTTTTAAGGAATATGCCATTTTTCAATGCAAAGTGACATACCTTTGTGCCTACAAATGCTCTAGCATTGTCCGAAATGATCGTCTTCGGAGGGCCGAACCTTGTCACCAGAGCCTCGAGGAAGTCCACAATCTCTGCCTCCGTTGCCTCTTTAAGGGGAACAGCCTCAGCCCACCTTGTGAAGTAGTCTGTAGCTGTTAAAATCCATTTATGTCCGGAACTGGAAACCGGGTTGATCATTCCGATAAAGTCCAAGCCCCATTGCGCAAATGGTTCATCCGCCACGATAGGTTTGAGGGGCATCGCTGAATTCTTCCTTCTGTCGGAGAATAACTGACATTTTTTGCAAGTCTTTACCAGAGAGTAGGAATCATTGAAAAGTGTAGGCCAATAATATCCAGCCCGTAGGACCTTGATGGCTGTAGTTTTAGCGGAGAAATGTCCACCTTCGTCGCTATTGTGAAATGCGTCGAGGATCTTCTGCGCCTCCCCTGAAGTAATGCATCGTAGGAGCACACCATTAAAATTCCTTTTGAAGAGGACTCCTTCTATCACGGTATCCGCACTCGGAGCTTTGCATTACCTTCTTTCAGATGAGAGGCCCGGGCTGTACTCTTCCCCAGTTCTCGCATGCAGTTCATTCTATCTACCAATCATCCTCCTCGATCCCGAACCGGCTTATCAAGACAAAGCTCAATCGCTCTCTAGCAGTATCTCCTTCCCGTGTCATATACTCACACAGCACTTCCGCTTCTTTATTAGTCCCGTGGCCTGACTCTCAATAAACAGGCCCCAGATTCTTGCATCCACTAGTCTTTCTCTCGTGATTTCTCCTCCATGATGTATCTCAAGACACTAGAATGTGCTTACATATACCGTGACTTTGCTACAGTAAAATTGATGCTGAACTTTTAAGCTCCCTTTTACTTCATTGCAAAGTTCGCTTTTCAACGGTTATAATTCACTTATATTCTTTAGCGTTGAATAGAACTAATCAGATGTTTCCCCTCCTTTCTTCATCCTTTTGAGTTTTAACAAGATGACACTGGCCGAAAAGCATACATTATAAAATCTTTATGTTGATCTGGATTGATCAACACTGGGGCTGATGAGATTGCTTCCTTGACCTTCTCAAATGCCTCCCTCGCCTCCGTTGTCCACTTGAAAATTTGATCCTTTTTTAGCATTAGGGTGATCGGCCTAATTATTCCCGCAAAATCGGAAATAAATTTACTGACGAAATTTACTTTGCCCAGAAAAGACTGGACACCTTTCTTATTCACCGGGAGAGGAAGCTCCTTTATAGCCTTTACTCGTTCTGGGTCAATTGAAATATCTTCCTTCACAACATGTCCTTAACAAATACCCAGGTACTCCTAACACATTTCTAAGCCATGGGAAATCCCGAACTTTGCACTTTTGAAACACTAACCTAAATGATCGAAATGATCATCTTTAGATTTGAGAACACAAGAAGATCATCCAAATAGATTAGATAATCTTTATTGATCGCCTACTAAAATGCTGCACGCCCATAGCTTCCTCTCTCATTGCTGCCCCCAGATTAGATAAACTAAAAGGCATTTTAGCATGCAAACGCCTCCCCACTTCAGTATGTGAATGTAGTCTCTCAGTCGATCTTTCCTCTTTACTCAAATCGTTATAGCCTATAGCTTCATCCAAGAGAGAGAACATTCGATCCGATGCCAGAGGATTGGACTCCATAGAAGGCAATGGATAGTGGTCCTTAGGAGATGCTTTATTTAGGTCTTGAATCACGCATAAGCTTCTGATATCACCATTCTTCTTTTCTGGACCGGTACCGATTGATACCCAAGTACCGCGTTTAATTGTGCTACAATATATGCACTCCAATGAGCTTTGGTCGTACTTTGTGCCATCAATAGTTTCCAACCTCTTAGGGTTGACTCGCCGCTGTTTCTGTCGGATTGGCTTCGCACCTTCTGTTAGCTCAATAGTATGTTGAATGATACCAGGATCATAACCTTCCAGATCATCGTAGGACCAGGCCACTACTCCATATTTCTGACAGAAATTGATAAGCCTTTCTCTATCTTGCTGTGAGACATCTTTTTCGACCCAAAGGTTCCTGTCATCCGAAACCCGAAGATTCTCATAATCACCTTTTTCCGCCACGAACTTCCGCTTATCATTTCGGGCGTCACTACAATCAAATTTTTTTTCAAGAGTAACCAATCCTTTTGGAAGCTTATTTGACTTCAACTGCATAATTTGTCCCTCGTAGGCCTCAGCGATCCTTGGTTGGAGTTGATCGGCAAATTCCCCTGAGTGTTGAATAAACGAGGCGATGTGTTCATCGCTCTCAAAGACTTGCCAACTTTGGTCATTATCGGGTATTGCTGGTCTAACAAGCACTCGTACTAAATATTTGTTCCGAAGCAAGTCAGAGATAGGATCAAACTGAGCACCGATTACTGCCATGCGGTCTGCATCGCCATTCTGCACTCGGGGGATGGTCAGGATGTTGAAAGCTTCAAAACTTTCTATAAGGTCCCAGATTCGATGCCGATAGGATCTCATGCGGATATTCTTTGCTGCTGAGACTCCTCGGACCTGATTAACTACCAGTTCTGAATCTCCGAATATAATCAATTGTTTGATACCCATTCGTTCCGCTAGGCTTAGGCCTTGGACTAGACCCTCATATTCAGCCTCATTATTTGAACAAGCAAATTGGAATCGGAAGGCCCTCAGCAACTTTTCATTCTGTGGGGATATTAGACATATCCCTGCTCCAGCTCCAACTTTTCTCCTTGCTCCGTCAAAATATAACGTCCACAGCTCACTTGCTTGGTCATCGTCGGGCTTTTTGACGACCTTCGGAAGAACTTGGTCTTCGTCATAGATCACATATGTGCCTAAACCGGTAGCATGATAATTTCCGAAGGGATCATTATTTATATGTTCACTCAACAGAGCGTCTTCGCTATCACTTCGGTCTCTGTTGACCTTCTCCTCCTCCAGCAGTTCAACATTGTACATGTCTTGCTTGGTGATGGAGGTATGTGCCGCTTCAAAGTTAATCAGGGCCTCGTTCGCCACATGTTCGGAATGCAGAGCCTCCGATTCTATCTTCATCTTTGCGCCATGTTTGGTCCTAAGTATTAGATGTGACCAATCTAAAGACAAATAGCCACCCACCTTTGAAGTAAACTCTCGAGAAAGGCAAAGACCTCAAACATCAAGTGAACATCTATGATCATCGACCGGCGGGACCCGATGACGGCAACAGAGTCACGGGCGTGCTTTGATGACACCCACAAGATCAACCCTGCTTCCATCCAACAGACAATTCCCTTTCTCTTCATAGGTTCATAGCTGAGTCCCAAGGCTTAGGCTATTAGTTTTGGCATAACCGTGGTACTAGCGCCAGAATCAATCATAGCGTTGTGTAATAGTTTCTCCCCTATAATGAGAGTCAAGAAGAAGGGTTGAGGTTTTGGCCTACCTCCGCCTTCCGCATGGGATTCCATCGCTTTGTTTGCGACAACCTTAGTTGGTGGCATTTGATAAACCGCCTCGGTACTGGCCAAAGGCTCGGTTAGTGTTGGGTCCATCTGTTGCTGAAGCGCTTTTTGGAGTATGGTCTTCTGCTCTGGGATAGCTAGAATGTCCCATAAAGACATATTAGCAGGTGATTTCTTCAACTGCTCCACCACATTAAGAGGTGAGGAGCTCGGAGATTTCTGCTCCTTGGCTTTTGTTATAATAATTTCCTTCCACCGTTGAGGAGACAAGGATTCGGTCGGACCGCCAGGAATTTGATCTGAAACGTCCTTGCACTGCGGATTTTCCGAAAGTGAAACCACGGCCTCACCGGTGAATCTTCTCTTGGAGCGTGTATTATAGTCAGACTTTACCTGCGGCGTTTCGGCAGTGGACGTGTCATTTGCAAACACCATTTCCTCGTCTTCCATCCATGAGAAGAGCGCATGATCAGTAACAATGTCGGACTCTTGCTCTAGGGACATTCCTTGTATTTGCGCGGTAAGGACCGCATTCTCCATTGCCGGGGCATATCTGTATTCTTCGTTCTCAGTCGCAATACCTTGACTATGTTGCTCTGCTATCCTTTGTTGTAAGTTGCCACGCGGAGAATTTCGGGGCATATGCGCATCGTTGCAAGGGAAGCACCATGGATTGATGTCATCAATCAAATTGTTTTGTCCCGCAGTTAATTCTCTGCTAGAGCTCGGCGACGCACCTGCCAGCGGTGTAGGCACCGGAACTATTTGGTTCATAGCCACCGCTGGTGAGTTAGTGCGATGCGCATTCTGATATTGATTCTGCTGATAGGTAGGCCGCCCACCTTGATAGTTCTGATACGCAGGCCGCAGAGGCATTGCTTGGTTCCGCTTGAGGGTTGTTATATCATTCGCCATAGTCCGTAACATCTCCTTGAGGTCGCCCATCTCATTCTTGGGAGAACTCGATGTAGAGGCCAAGTTTTCAGGAGTGGCCGTATATGAGTACGCTGACTGGAGAGTTGCTGGCGCACTGGTCGACGCCACCTCTTGTGCTACGTTCAATATCTCAGGAAATATCAGCATAACAGGTCGAGGAGGCAATTTCCCACAGTCTATCAAGTGATTTTCTGCTTTGATAGCGGTGGCATATGCATCTGGTAAAGTGGCTCCTCCCAGAGACTTGATCATCATAGAAATGTCGGGATTGATGGACTTCAGATAGAACATGAACGCCAAATCTGGGGTAGGGCGGATGGTCACGGGAATCCTCCGCCAACTCGAGTGAAATCGGGCATTGAAGTCCGTTAGAGCCTCCCGGGGTGCTCGTTTGATGACGGATAACTGATAATATAGGGAAGAACGATCTCCGTCATTTGAAAATATTTCATAGAATGGATCTCCGAGGTCATCCCAAGTGCGAATGGTATTAGGAGTCAGTGTTCGGTACCACTCCAGGGCCTTGCCTTTGAAGGACGCAGCAAGGAGCCTCAGGGCTACATTCTGCGCCGTGATACCATGTACTAGGCATACATCCGCTACATCCTGCAAATGCTCTGCTGGCGTTTTTGTGTTATCTCCGGCGAATTTGGGAAGAGCTTTCAGGGCCGAAACCGGTATGGCACCCCAAACAGCAGGTGCTACCGGAGCTACAAGGGGACTCCCAGCATCCCATGCTACATAATTTCTGTTCGCGGCCGGCAACATGGTGAGAGGAAAGGGTGGTGGGAATGGAACGGTTACTAACTGATTTGCGGCCTGGACTGTCCTGGATGGAGGCACTAGTAAACCTGGGTTACTTGCAGTTTGGGATCTAGTTACAGGCCGATGGCTCATACACCCTTTTAGAAGACGATTTCATTAGTTTGGGTCCCACCGGGCGTGCCAGAAAAAGGGACAAACTGTTGACGCCAAAAATTGACGAGATAACAGTGCCTTTATGGGAAACTCAGTTCAAGGGGGACCCCTTTGCACCAAACTGAGTGACCTCCAGATTTTAAAGAAGCCGACTTCTTCTATATAATGGTTTTTGGAAAGGGAAAAGGAAGCAGATATAATGAAACAAATATTAATCTAAGGCGATGCGCCAAAGCTTTTTGATAGGCACGATAAATCATAGACTCAAGGGCCTGAATGTTATTGATATGTTCCAAAACACCGGAAGCTTAAAGCAATAGCATAAACAGTTCATTTAATTGACATAAAACAGTATCGCATACATTCTTACTACTAAGAAGAGTCATTAAGACATGATTT
>VDFB02116362.1:0-20362 GCA_007258455.2 Sequoia sempervirens | reverse complement strand
AAAACAACCCAAAAACTCCCAAAAATGACTTGAAAACAACAAAAATCACCCCCAAAAGTGCAAAAATGACTTCAAATGGCCTACAAAACTATCTACCAAGTTCAAACCATCAATAAAAAGGTGGGGAAATGACTAAAGGAGGTTTCTCGTAATGTGTACCATAGGTCCAATTGCAGCAAGGTGACTTTGGCAGTGCAGATACTCGAAATGATGCCTGTGAGAAGGGATCTCCATCTTCCTCTAGCTCTCCACTCTCCAAATTCTCTAAACTCACAATGCACAAATGAATTCACTTTTCCCACTTTTTACCTTTTTAAAGGACAATGGATGGAATTATGGTGGGATTTAATATCAAAAATTAGAGTTAACCAATCAAAACTATTCAAAGAGAGAGTGTAGAATCAAATTTCAAGAGATAAATCATATCTGACATCAAAGCATCAATAGTTTAACCTTGGATTATCATCACATCACCACAACATCATCATACAATCATTGAATCATCTATAGAACATAAAAAATTACACATTTTACTGATTTATCTCTCGAGGGGGCATATATCCGACAATACCTAAAAATCAACGCCTGGCGCATTGTCTAGGGCATTGAAAACTTTTTTGAGCATCGATATCAATTTTTTCTTTGAAGCAATGTGTAAACATATTACGTCAAAGAGTGGAAACATGTATACACCTAAAAACGGTCATCACCTTTAATTAATTAAATACTAGCTATTTGATTAATATTCCAACTACATATAAATAAATGCTCAATTTATTTATATTGAACTCATTTTCTAAATTCTCCAAATCCATAACATATTCTTCTAAATTAATTAAATAAACAAGGTTCCCAAAACTTGTTTTATTTAATTAATCTTCACTAAGTACAATTAGGAATTAGAGCACATTTTTACAATTTTTTGTGCCACCTCACCAAGGTCACATGAAAATGAATAACTCTAACTTTTAATTAGATTTATCTTCAACTCATTTCAAAAAGCACATGGCTCATTTTCTCCCACACTTCCAACAATTTTGGAGCACATGACTTATTCTTCCCACACTTCCACCCACTTTTGGAGCACATGATTTATTCCTCCCACACTTCCACCAATTTTGGAAGCACATGGTCTTCTCTTCACACACTTGAATCTTCCATCCAAAAGGCATGTTTCCCATTGGTCAAGATATTCTCCCATCCAAATGGCATGTTGTCTTTGGTCAAGGGTACAACATCTTGATTCTCTTCATCTTTACCATCCATTCTTTTTATTCAATCTAGACTGTTGATTACTGCCACCACTCTATATGCTTGGAAAAGGCTATAAATACATCCTTGGGCCTTGTATTTTTCATTTTCATTTGAAGTAGAGTTATTAAGCAGGTTTATCATTGGAGCTTGGACCATTCTTCGAGTCTTATAGCTAGTTTTTGACATCATATTTTGCTTTTCATTTACATCTTAGCTTTAAATCTTCCATCATAGTTGCATTTTAGATGAGTTCATTTTAAGTTTTCATTTGAGCATATGGAGTATCATGCATAAAATCCTATATATCACTACCATTGTATCCACCTCCACTTGTTCATTTATTATCAACATCATCCTTCACTCATCATAGCCTTCACCATCATTGTTTGCATATAGTTTCATGTAGGCATTAGATTATCTTGCATGTTGAATACTAATCTCATTTCTTAAGTTTCATTCTAATAGCCTTTGTGTACATAGAAATGTGAGGGCCAAAAGGTTAAAAGAATCATTAATAATAGAGGACAATGAGACGTTCTAGAAAGATTTAGTTTGTTGCAAATTAGAATAGTTTCTTTTCTTCAAATCTTTGAATATAAATTGTTTCATTAAGGTTTGTGTTGATACACATTTAACACACATAGTGGGAATAGCAAGATTCCAGATGTCTAGGGAGTAGACCAAATTTTGAGTCCATCAGGTGCTGTCAAATTGCTCATTTATTCAACCTTCTTTTTCAACTTCATCTGGTGACACAAGACCACCAAATGAAAAAGTGGGAGTCAACATTTACCTCTTTCAAACATAATTTTGTAAAAAGATCTGATCTTCCTAAAATCATGCTTTCCTCTGTCAAACCACAACAACATAGGTGACCACATTTGTGCAAACACAAGTATTATGTTGTCTCTGTGCAAGTGGAAACTTTCTCTGTATTCAACTTTGTCATCAAGTGGCAACCAAATCAAATATGCCACATCACTTCCAATCTCTCCATTTTATGATTTTGCATCAAGTGACAACATTTGAAAATGGTGATGAAGACCATATGAAAGCATAGTATGATCACAACCATCTTCCTGATTAAACATGTTGGTACCTCCTAACAGGAAATCATATACAATATTATCAACATATTCATCATCACTATGCATCTGAAAGTTAGGTATACTCTTAAAATGTTGATTATCATGTGGAAACAATTTATCATACTCATCACATCAATCATTTTCACACTGAAGACCAAATTCTTCAGTATCTTGCATATTGCCACATTTTGTGAAAATTTCTCCCAACTAAAAAAAATAGCACTCACATTCAGCTACATGGATGGTACAATAGGTTCAATCTAATTACTAGTTTTCATATCAAAATTTAAATCATCACAAGAACTTACCAAAAGATCTGGCTCATCATGCAAACTACCTCCGAGTGTATGTGAAAAGATACACTCATGCATTGTCACACTCTGCTACTGTTCTTCATCATGCTGGTATTGAGAATCATCAGATATTTATAACTCATCATCATTTGTAGTTATCTTGTCATCCTCTAAACATAAGGTTTTATCATCTTCAGTATCACAAGCTTGCTCAACAATGAGCAATTCCAGTTCAGAACCAAATCTGATTTCTCATTGAAATCAACATCTTCATTCACATTCAAGGACTCATATCTAGGCTCATTCAAGTCAGAAAATAGAGACATATCCAAATCCGCATTGAAATTTTCATAATTTAGCTCATTAGATGCATAAACCTCATGGTCATCTGTTACTTCAAATTCATCAAAAAAGATTTTTGAATTTGCATAATCATGCACACTATCATACTCATCATACAATGCATCAACATCATGATCAGCTGGTTCATCATCAAAGGGAAGATCAGAAATACGTGCATCATACCTTACATCTTGAGGATCATCATCACTATCAAAGTGAATAGGGGTTGCACATAACAACTAAGGGTTATCTTCATGTGCACATTTCTGATACTCAATGGTTGGTAGATCTGAAATTTGTTCACAACTCAATAGATCATTACTCTGATCCATTTTCTCAACCACTTCCTCTCCTTGACCTTCACTTGAATTGGTTTCATTATCAAATTACAAATCAGGATATCCCATGATGTCTTCATCATCAAATTCTAAGAACTCAATGGGTTGATCATAAATTGGATTTCCCCAATCATAGGAGACTGAATTGCTAACAACATTATCAGAAGCATGGTCAAAATCCATCATACAAAAATAGATTTCCCATTTGTTCATTCTTACTTGCTTCTAGGATTTCATAACAACAATCCACATCTTTCTCCATTTCAATTTTAGACTGGGTGTCTTCATTGAGCTTGTCATTTTTATCCTCTCGAGGATAGACACAAATATCTTCTCTGTCAAACTGAAAACCATCAATGGTTTCCTTAATGTAGCTACTTGTGGATGATTTTTGAAACTGAAATTCATCACATACTCTGCCACTTGTAGCTGATAAGCTAACATCGTCAATATCATTCCCTTGCTGATCACATTTCTCTTCTTCAAAGAGTAAATCCAATTCATATTCTTCATCATGTTCTTGGATCGGGAGACTCAGTTGCTGATTTGCAGTTGGGTATGCTTCTTCTATAAGTTGTTCAGATCTACAATTTCCTCATCATATTATGATACATCCCTCTTATCTTCCACCTTCTTAGGTATGCACTTATCTACAAACCTCTAATCATTTGCATTCATAAGGCTGCTAATTTCATCATCATGTTTACCCAAAAGTGAAGACAACAAACTCTGCACATATATATTCATTCCTCTGCTTCTCCAAACTATCTAGAACTGTGTAATCCATCTAGATATTAGAGATTCTAAAATCTTTCAACAATGCAATAGATCCTTCCTCATAGGCTTCAAAATACATATGGATACAATCTGGAGTATTAGGTCTGAAATTCTTTGGGATTAGTGAAAGAGCAATAGCAAATCTATGACTGAATTCAACACTTGACTCTTCATTTTTCTTTCTAATCTCCTTTAACCTTATGACAAGGTCAAAGGGATCTCTTGCAAATTCTTCTCTATAAGAATTCACTAATTCATCCCAGCAAGGAAATGACTTCTCAATAAAACTTAGATACCAATCCCAAGCTCTAGCTTCAAGGGATCTAACAAAGAATCACATCCACATATCTTGATCTCCAAATGAATGTTTCTCCATAAAGTTGGAAAAACTTCTGACATGTACATCTCCTTCACAAACATTGTATCCATGAAATCTAGGCATCTTATTATAGACTTGAGCTAACATACCTTTAGTCTTGTAGTTAACCCATGAAAAATCTAATTGAGCATACGATGGATCAAAGGGATTGACAATAGTTGCATTAACTTGGTAAGTAGATACAAAATGATTGTCTATTAACTAGGCTTGTTGAAACATCTAGTGTCTTTCATACATTTCTTTAAGTCCTCTTTCAAACACAACATTCCACTCTCACCTTATCTTAGGCTTGTGTACTCTTGGACTCTTACACTTTGGGGTGTCAAATGTGTGAAGATTATCAGACTTCTAGCACTTTTTAACAAGTTGTCTCATAGTTTCTATGGGTATGGCTATTTTATGATCCATGGATATTCTTTCAAATTAAGACTCGACTAATTATGCATAATTACAATCATGACCAAATGGAAGACAACTATGGCAATTTCTGACATGGTAATAACCTGGGTTTCAATCATATGACAATGCAAATGGATGGAAATCCCTAAGATATACAAATGCATTCTAACCATCCATACTAGTAGATATTTGAGCACTATACAAATATTTTTCAATGGAACTGCAATTACATTCAAAATAAAAGATCTAACAAATTGGAGTGTGCAAATTTAAATTTGTTATCCTTTCCTACAAGTTATTCTAGAAATATTGTAGATCTAGAACTTTTCTTTAAATCTTAATAGGTTCTTCTAATAGAGTCACCACCTCTCTTTGTAGGGGACTAAACTTCAAGTATTATGAAGCTCTTTCACATGTAAATCTTCTTCTAAGTTCCTTTAACCAACAAAGCACCACAAATATTGAAATCTTTAGGTTCACTACAACAAATATTTCTCCAAGCTTGAAATTCCTCAATATTTTAACTAAATTCAAAATGCCAAACAATAATATGACCCTATGAAATAACCGTCTGCAACTGGAGATTCAAAATTTGTCCCTAGTAGAGTCACCATTCTGTTGGTGTTCCAAATATTAACAAATCAATTGAATCCTAAAGACATAGCCGATGTCTTATGCTTAGATTCAAAGGTTGATTTGGCCATATGACAAGATTTAGTCAAAGACTGAGTTCTTCTTCACTTTTGGCTCTACAGAACCATGGTGGGTCAACCTATACAATTCCTAAAACTTAATTCAATTACACACTGACATTGATTTTTATAGCAAATACCTCCCAATGAAAAGACACCAAGGAAAGCATTAATAACCTCAAATCTAGCTAAGTTCTTGGTATATCAACACTAACTTAGTAATTGAGAGGCAGAACACTAAAATTCAACCAAAAAAACATGGATTAAAATGATTTTGAATTAAAAATGTTTCTGAGAATGCATCAGGCTACAAGATAAAGCAATGCCTAATTATGGGCCATGGAGTCAAATTAATAAAGAGAATTCATCAACAAATTAATCACAACTAGTGGATTTATAATTGTCAATGTATTGCATTAACATATCCCCTCTTGTTATCAATCAATTTTTTCTTATCAAATCCAACCTGCACACTTCAATCATAACCATCTACTCAAAGCATTTTAACCATTTCATTGAAATATAACAATGGACAAACAAAACAATCTCATGAAATTTGAGATGAAAAACTCAAAGATACTCTGTATTATTGAATTCATATGACTAAATGTGTACAAATGTGGAGACAATTTTAAGATATTCATGAATTTCATGATTTATTTGAACAAACTGGCTGACATTCACTCATGAAATATGAATTTACAGCTTATAGACTCAGGTAATGACTCAAAATTCAACATATTCTATCTACCCAACCCCATACAAGAATTCAAAACCCTGAATAATGAGAGAAGAAAAGAAGATATAGGAGAAAGGAATGCTCTAGAAGAATGATCTGCAAATTCCATCTGGAAATATCTTTCACCATTGATCAACAAATTTACAAAACCTCTCTCATCTCTCCTCAACAACAAACTTTTCATATCAATTTTCCCTTTGTTGTAAGTTGCTTAACAACATAAAATTTCTCCATGTGAGAAATTCCACTTCATTCACCTGTTGTTGAAAATATTTCCCCAGAAAATTATGTTTCTATTCTTTATTTATGTTGTTGCACTTTATCTCCCAACATATATTAGCCTTTTGAATATAAAGTGAATATAAAATTCACTTTATTCATATTTTATTCACTTTGTATTTATTTGCAGCAAAGTAATAGCTTCCCAAATGATAAATATTTATTCACCCCAAAAAATATTCACCCTGTTGCGCTCTCATTTTATTTATTACATTTAAAGTAACTGCTTTTCTAAAAAATATTTTAAACTATTGAGTAATATACTTTAAATGTTTTACCATCCTTTTAAAAACATGAATGAAGATTTCATGAGAAAATTAAAAACTCATGGGAGCCCACCTTTTAAATGTTTCACCATTTTAAAAGCAAGTGAAAACTTTTAAAATTTATCTGGAAAAACATTAGCTTTTACTTTATTTAAAATGCAAACCTTGCGTTTCTTTTCCCATGCGCATAGTATAATCTACCTGGTTCCACTACCACATGTCATGATTTCATTGACCCTGTGAGTGTTAAAGGGTGAGACCCTTCCTTGAGCGATTTTGTGGGGAACCATCGAGATTTAGCTTCACTGCTTCATCTTTTTCACACTTTACCATATATTTTAAAACATGCCTTCAAATTTTTTAAAAGCCGGGAAAATATTGAAGCTTAAATCTTTTACCTTTTAAAATGTAAAGGGACCACCTATTTATTTTCCACAATACTCAGTCTTTACCATTTAAAATTTAAATGGGGTTTTCTTTAATATTTGCATTGGGCATATCTAACTATACCTGTGCATCTCACAAATTTATGGCCCACCCCTTTACCCCATGCTCTCACTTATTTTAATAGGCAAGAATTTTAGGCCTACAAGGTGGTGGGGAATGGCCTAGATGAGGCTACATCCATCTTCTTATCTTAGCTGTTGATTTTGTTTCTCTCTTGTTGCCCTAATTTCCTCCTTTGTGTGTTTCTCTGCATCTACTCATTTCTCCCATCCATAGCCACCATGCTCCATAGATTCAATGCTTACACAAACTGCTAACACCCCTCACTATCCATCCATATTGTACTATCACTACATTATGGAGCTCCATATTCTCATTGATTCCTGAATGCTTCCTTTTTGTTGAAGAAGCCCACAAATAATTCCTCATTTTAATGCATTGGATTTAAGTCTCCTAAATCCTTTTCAACAAATGATACATTGCTTGAGATGATGTTCTTTAAAATAATTTTATTTTAAAAAACTCAAATCCCTTTCAAAATGAGCCACCCCCTGCAGTGCTAGATTCATTTGGCATCCCTGAAGGTGCGCAGATATATCTGCTTCAAAGTTTCTAAAGAAATTTTCAATAGACCAATTTCATGTACATTATCCAATTATAGCATTACCTACTTCAATGGTTGTTTGCACCGTACCCCACTTCCTTAATCAACGCCTTCCATACATGTTCTAGAGAGTTCGTAAAGTCTTCAAAATAAATATGTTATGGAAATATACTGCATGGAGTGGCACCCCTGCTAATTGCATTTTCTTAGATTTTCAATAGTGTTTTCAACAAATTATTTTTGTGTGTTCATGTTGTGGCTCGAACCTCAAATATTCTTTTAAAGGTTCATATGCCTTGGTCCAACATTCAATCTCCAATAGATGCAATGTTGGCATTCCATGTCATCTCATTTGTTGAGGAATAAGTTCTTTTAACAAATTCATGTGCTTTACCAATTGCTGGTGCCTCCACTATCACATGTGTTGGGTTTGAAAGTTATTGAAGCCTTTTCAAAGTTCAAACAAAATTCCTCTACCTAGCGCAGTAAATGCTTCTTTGTGTGACATGAGACCACATTTGAAAAGAAGGAATCTGATGTTTCGTTTACACACCATGTGCCTATTACATTTGTGAAGTGGCATTTGATTTAAATTTTCCAAGAAATTTCCTTCCAATGTATCTTGATATTTTTCTCATCTAAAGAAGAATTATAGGAAATCTATTTTGTTGAAGAAGATTATTTAATCAAGAGTCACTTAAGAATGTCCACCTATGAATTTCTACCAACACTTGATTGTTATATTTCATATGTTTACCGATACCTTCTTCAATCAACAATAATGAATTTATATGAAAATGGACATTCAAGGAGTTCATTCCTCATGATACGTAACCCAAGATTACCACATTAGCCATTGTGTCTCATATACCACATAGAAACAATTACAACCTCAAACTGAGTAAAGCATGCCGGGTCCCCATGTGGGTCTAGCTAAAAAATGAATCATTTTCAAACAACTCTCATGCTCAATTTGACCTGACACAACCTATGAATGCTTTTGGAGTTGGAAAAATGAACTGGGTTTACATCAAAATTCACCTTTCAGGCACTTTGGAGAATGGTGCAAACTGGCCAAGTAGTCTCTAGAATTGGCTTTGAAAAATGGGCGAACAACCTCCTAGACACATGAAAATCTACAAGCATGTAGAAATCAAACCTGAGAGTTGAATTCCATAGATGGATCAGAGAAAGGGATGCTAAGGTAAAATTTATTCGCTATCAAAGTTGCTCAATTGAACTTTCTGCAACAATCAACTATTCTGAACCAATTAAAACTCATGAAATCACCTCGTTGGAAAAATAACAAATCAGCTCTTGGTGAGCTACCACTAGAAACACTAGTTCATTTTGTATAGTGAGCATGTGTGCAAAAGGAATTTTATTGACTCATCACCCATAAAAAGATATTGAAGCTCAAAGTTGACCTCTCAGAATGGTTTTAGAAAATGCAAGCACAAAACTAAAGAAATTGCATTTGGTTTTGACCTGGTCAAAATTGAAAATTAGCTCATATGGATCTGAAACCTGACATGTTAGCTCATCTAGGAATGGAGAATTGGGAGCAACAATAATTTTTACTTTTTTGAAACCTCATCAAAAATTATAATGGGAAGCTGAAAACAAACATTCCTAATCACATAGGACACATGCATGAGCTTGAAAATGGGTTTTGCATGAAAATCAACAGGGACCATATTATGACCCTCCAAAGTAGGTCATTTAGGTAGATTCTCAAGTGAACTTCTGAAAGTGCTGAGGCAAAATTTTGAAATGGGCACTTCATGTTTGCAAAATTTGAGAGTTCCATCAAGATCCATCTGGTTCTTCCTCTGAAGAATCTTATAAATTCGGTAAGTACTCATTTTGAGTCACTTCAGAAGTCAGCTTTGGTCAAAGTTCAGAAGTAATTTGATGCAAGAAAGATCAGTAGGTTGAAAGGAATGATAGCTAATGATAAATATTTTTTAGCTACCTGTGTGAAAAATGTTCAAATTTCATTATCAGAAGGTGGAAGGATTTATAAGTCATGTTTATCTTTGTCAATACTTACTAAGGAAAATGAGAAGAAGGTTAAGGATCGTGAGAAAGAGTTAGCTGCTATTTCTAATGCTTTTGATCCATTAATTGTTTTTGTTGGAGAGCAAGAAGGTCATGTTATATCCTTACTTAAAAGAATAAAGAGCTTGAATCATGATAATAAAAGAGTTGTGGAAAGAGCTAGTGAACTTAGAGGCCCAATTGGTCCAAAGAAGGAGACCATGTTGAATGTTTTGAAGGAAGCACAAGATGCTATGGCAGCCAGTGATCTAGTGAACCTTGAATATGTAGAAATGCAATCTTATTTACTCTGTGGTCACATAACTATTCTAGAAATTCTCAAGAAGTGTTGGGACACAAGCAGGAACCTGTTAAAGACCAATTTTGTAGATATTTTCAAGTTTGTGTAAGTTGTTGAAACAAGTTTGTACATATGCAGTTTGAAGTTTTTATCTGTTTATAGGATTTTTGTATATAGATTCCCCATCCTTTCCATTGATGTCAAAGGGGGAGAGTAGAACAGTGAAAAATGTATATGCATCTAAGGGGGATTTGTAGTTTTGAGTTGTGGATGAATATCTTTTTGGAGTTTTAGTTGGCAGTGTATTTTTGTTGGTACTAATCTGACACTTAGTCATTTTTCACTAAGTGTTTCCATCAATGCCAAAGTGGGAGATTGTTGGAAAGAGACACTACACATGTTTTTTGGTGTTACAATTGATGACAACCATTGTAAGTATATCCGCACATCATCATTTACTCATATTGGTAGATAGATTAAAGATCAATGATTATCTATTTAGTTAGAACATAGCATCCGATAGATTTGTGTTCTTTGATTCATATGCAAAAATTTTGTTATTCTTTTGTGTTGTGGATCTTAGGGAGAATTTTTTGACACATAATATATGTTATCTATAAATCTTGGTGCCTCGTATCAATTTGGGTGTAAGTTAGAAGGTCTAGTGAATTAATTTTCTATTCATTAGTGTATGAAGGCCAACTTGGTGAATATAGTGTGTCATGGATAGTTGAGGAGTTATTGTTTAAGTATTTTTATGTTCAAAAATTTTGGTTTGGGTCCTCACTATGTTGTGGTCAACTCTTGTGGATGCACATTGAATAAATTATGGATGATTTGAGCCAACAGTTTGTGAATATTTCTTATTTTGTTGAATCCAACCTAAAGCGATTAAATCTGAAGTAGCAGATATATATATAAGTGATGGTTTGTATAATTTTTAGGTATGTTCGATGTGAGTTGATGTATGTTACAGATATCAGAAGGTTAGTAGAGTGATTATGCACAGTTTCACTTGTGCATTAAGGATTTTTGTTACGAGTTGAAGCAGAACAGAGCAGAAGAGAAAAGTCAGTCAGATGGTCCAAAATTTGATTATTGAGCCTATCCGGAATTGTAATCAAGCATTTGTAGATGCTACTTTATTAGTTCAAATCCTTGGAAGTATTCCACAAAATTTTAAGGTATTGAGCCTTTTAGTTTTTGAGCAGTGAGCTCTAGGCAGTGTCCTTGAATGCAAGTGCATTCTCATTTTGTAAACTTTTCTTTTGAGTATACTCAGAACAATATTGCGGATTGACCTCCACCGTGGTTTTTCCCCTAACAAGGTTTCCACGTAAAAAGTACTTTTGTTATGGTGTTGTGGTTATTTGTATTATGTGAATGAATTTTTATTTTTGTTGAATTTTATCTACACTTTAAGGATCAAATTAATAAAGTTAAAAATTGCACAACACTGATTCGCCCCCCTCTTAGTGTTGCTTGATTCCAACACAAAAAAGATTATGTTTACATTCAAAATTTAAAGTGATGTGAATGAAAAATTCTTAGATGTGATGTTTAAATGCAAGAAACTAATAAGATTGATTGGCTAATGAATAAAAAGTAAAGAACAACAGATTTGAAAACACATTGTGTATTGCAAAATAACCTAAGAATGAATTATAAACTGCAATAGAAATGAATCAGACTAAATATGTGCACTTGGAACCTTGATGAAGACTTGAAACTACATTTGAAATGATTTTGATGCTATTTTTCAAGCCTGGAGGGACTCATTCACCATTCTGGGTGAATCAGTCCCAGTTCTGGTAAACTAAGCCAAAATTTGTTTTTGTCAAAAGGGTGTCAGAAAATGCAAAAAACATAAAAATGACCTAGAAATGGAAATCATTAACCACCCATGGAGAATGAGTCCACTTTTTAATTTTTGAATATTCAAGAGTGGATTCTAGAGCGTTTTATCTATTGTTTGATGTTCTATAAGTGTCTGCTTTTGAAACTTTGATTTATGGGTCTAAAAATGAAATTTTGTTGATCCTTTGACTTTTTGAACGAAGAGAGGACTTTAACAACTTTTCAACTTGATCTAAAATGATTTTGAAGCTTGCGAAGGACCTAAATTTGCATACATACAAGGAAAGAAGAAGAAATGTTGAATATGAAGGCATGGGGGTTTGCCTTGGTCAAACCCTATTTAGGTAATTAAACCAAAATGATGAAATAATGGAATGGAACATGAAATAATGGAATATATTACCTTGCCATGATGATAGATCTTGAAAGTATAGAACATAACAGGTAAAATATTCCCTTGGATGTCTTAGGAAGCTAAATTGATGACTTTACAATGTGAAACCCTAACTTCCTGACTTGAAATAGAAGAATGGTGGATGAGTAATGGAGAATTGTTATGAAATTGAATGTTGTCCCTTAAAATGAGGTGAAAATCACTTATTTATACAATCTTGTGCCTTAGTTACATGTTCATACCTCATCATAGGCTAACATCAAGTTTTTTTGAATAAAAACCGAAAAGGAAATTTTAAATTTTTTGAATTTGGAGCTAAGGTGGACTCATTCACCACCCATGGTGAATGGTCCCACCTAGGACTTGAAAATGTGTGTCGGGAATTCTATTGGTGTAATTAACTATTTAATTACACTTTCATAAGTTTACTTAGGCATTAATTTAAGTCCTAGGTTGCATTTTATTATCCTTATCTAATTGAGCTATCTTGTAGCTCAAGTTAGGTTTAGGGTTGTGCATGCTTTCTTTTATAAGCAAGCTCATCTTGTACATTTGGATCAATTCAATCATGAATCAATCTTGCATATTGATATAGCAAGCATTCTCGCCATTATCTCTCTCTTGTGGAAGTATTTTGGTCTAGCAACTGATTCCTGGTTTCTAACATGGTATCAGAGCTTCCAGGGTTGCGGACTCCTTCCCAGATTTGAGAGTTTCATTCTGGCTTGAAGATTTTTTGCTGAGTGCAGATTGGGGTTTCAATAACCACAAATTGGTTATTAGAAGGTTCATATCACCCCTTGACTATAAATTGCCTATTTTGGGTAAAGTTGTTTTGAAGCAAATTTTTGCTGGAACAATCTTCCTCCAGCACGATGCCCATTTTCGCGAAAAAATAATATTTTGAGAAATATTTTCGGCAGATTTGATTTCAAATTTGGGGAAAATTTATATTTCTATCTGCTATCGCCTCGATTTATTTTGGGAAAATCTTATTTAATACTATGGTATTTTTCAATTTTCAAGCGAATCGTTATAAGCTTAGGCAGGCATTGATTTGTTGGCAGGCACATTGTACTCGGTCAGCCCATTTGTTGTCTCTCACATCACAAGGTATTCCCTCGCCACCGATGTTGCTTCTCCCATCCCACCAAATTTTCTTCATTAATCACATCGACCACCGCCTCTTACATTCATTAATGGGTTATTTATGGAGGCATTTATTTCTCGTGGGTAGGTTACCGATGCTTCAATCAGTCGGTCGTTTTTCTTCAAGACACGGATCTTCATCTACTCTTGTTAGATCCGCATCAAGAGGGTACATGGTCATCCATCGGTTTGTGCTATCCACGCTTAGTTTGCTGTTCATCTCCGAATCTGCCACATCCATCAACATGGTACCTTCTCCCATTATCGGCGGGTACTAGAGGTGTTTTTTGTGGTCATGGTCATCAGCCGCCCCATCTCATAAACTGGCCGATATGCTGGTAATTCTTCATTGCATTCGTCATTGGTCGGGTATAATCTTCCCAGAGAATATCCCCATCCGTCTCTCGGAAGCTAGGGTCTCAAGTGGCGTACTTGTTTGGAACCCTTCACTGCCAAAAGGTACATGCACCTTGTAAGTTGTCATATTGAGTGTATGATCCCATCATCGGCAAACAAATTTAAAAGGTTTCCTTTACGGCAATTTTTCTCATTTCTTGGTTATTAATTTTTAAAAAAAAGTGAAAGTTTTTTGAAAAAAAAACTTTCTATTTAAAAAAAAAAAATAGACGGGTTTTTTTGAGATTTTTTAAAAAGTTTTCTATAAAACTTATTTATTTCCAAATAAAGAGGGAGAAGCCAATGGTAGTTCAGCCCTAGATAGTTTGTAAATGGATGATTTAATTATTTTGGAGAATGGGAACTATAGGCAGTGGAGTACTTTAATTCTCACTCATCTTGGTGAGAGAAATCTATTGTCCTATTTGTTTAATAAAGTTCCTTGTCCTAGCACAAATGTTGAGTATGGCATTTGGAAAGGCTTTAGGGCTAGAGTCTTTAGAGTTATTTTTGAAAATGTAAATGATGACATTTTGGAGACACTTATTCACTTCGAATGTCCTCATGCTCTTTGAACTCACATTAGAGAGGTATATGGAGACCATGATTCTTCTCCATCTCTTGAAGCTCCTCTTTCCAAGTCACATGTGCTTGTTCATTCTTCAGAGTTGATAACCCATGCTTGTGATCCTTTGGACAAGATTGCAGATGCTTCAGAGGTTCCAGATTCTTCATCTTCTATTGATGAGTCATTGAGTACTACCATTGATTCATTGCAATAGGTATCTGATAGTCTTCCTGATTGGGATTCCTATTTGACAAACATTGCTTCTTTGTTTGTGGAGTCTCACATTTCAAATTTGGAGGACCAATTTGAGGGTTCATCTCTCCTATTTGATGATAGTCATGGATCAACTATTGTCACTTCTTGTTTGTCTATGGAGTTTGTTCAAGATCAATTTCCATTGGTTCCTGGTTTGTCATAGTTTGTTGTGATTGGGCATGTACCTGATTGGATTGTGCCATCATCATCTAAGAACTTGGAAACACATGAGAAAATTTCAGAGACACAATCTTCATACATATGGATTCCTCTTCCTACTTCCTATCCAGAATGGGAATCATTCCTGCAGTTGTACTTGGTATATCTTCTTCCCAAGGGGAGAAACATTGTTTGTAGGCATTGGATTTTGTTTTGTCTTCAGACATTAACCATACTTGCAAGAGATCATACATCATGGGAGGGATATCTTATTTCATCTCTTCCCTCTTATGGGGGGGGGGTAATTTATTGTATATTCATGATGGATGTAGTCCTTGGGGGGTATCATTGAGTCCTCCATACATCATGTTTACATTCATCATGCTTGTTTTTTTGTTTTCTCTCTTTTGGAGAGGGGTTTTCTTCCCATTCAGTTTTCCCCTTTTCTCTGCTTTATGAGAGATTGCATTTCATTTGCACTGTAAATGGGTACCTGACATGGCCTAGTTACTGAGACCCATAGTAGTTTGCATTATAATCTTCTCCCTAAGTTACACTTATGGGGGGGTGTTTGTGTAATTAACTATTTAATTACACTTTCATAAGTTTACTTAGGCATTGATTTAAGTCTTGGGTTGCATTTTATTATCCTTATCTAAATGAGCTATCTTGTAGCTCAAGTTAGGTTTAGGGTTGTGCATGCTTTCCTTTTATAAGCAAGCCTCATCTTGTACATTTGTATCAATTCAATCGTGAATCAATCTTGCATACTGATATATCAAGCATTCTCGCCATTATCTCTCTCTAGTGGAAGTATTTTGGTCTAGCAACTGATTCCTGGTTTCTAACAAATTCTATTGTATTTAATATTTTTTTTCGGGCTTACATTCAAAAATACACTTAATTAAGACATATGAGGGCATAAAGGGACTAAATAATGTATGAGAAAGGGATAAATAGTGAGGTTGTGCTTGGAAAAGTGTGAAATCTTGTTACAAGACTTTACTAAAGTTCAAAATAGGACTTGTTTATTGATGAAAAGGTGGATTGCAATAAATAGAGTCTAGAAGAATGTAGAAATGTCTTACAACACTTCACAACATCTTCACAAGACGTCATTAAAAGTATTTTATTTAGTTTTCAACTGTCCAAGACCTACTGTGGATGCATAAAATGCCTCACAACACTAGATTAAGGCCTCATTAAGTCCAAATTATCATGAATTAATCCCATGCCAAGAACAAGGTACTCTTTTCTATGGAACAACATTCAATCATCCATTCAAGCACTTTGCATCATTCAATCAAGCATCAATTAAGCATCTTGGAGCATCCATTGACATATCTTCAGATTCCTTCAACAAGGTTGTGACTTGTGTATGTAGATTTATAAGGAAATTAGGTGTTGAAAGGTGGTCAAGAAGTCAACAAAGTGTTTCAAGTCAACTACATCCTATTTCAAGCTTGGAGACAACCTACAGTCCGTTTTCTACAGATTTGACTCCATCAACCTGACAAGAAGACAAGTTTATATTTGGTGCCACAAAATTGGTCCCTAATTTCACATAATTTTGGGAGAGTATTGATTCACCATCAATGGAAAATGAGTCCAACCTTAAGGCTAGAAAACTAGATTTTGTCAGATTCTAGATCCAAACAATTAGAAACTAGTTTGTAGGAGTTTTTTCCAATAACTAGACTAATTCACCATCAGTGGCGAATGAGTCCCACTGCTGATCTTCATTGATTTCTATCAGCATTCAGGACACTCCAAATTCATCATCAAATTCTCAAGTGCACTCTATTTAACCTGCTTTCAATTATGTTTTGCATTTGTTCATGTTTTAGTTTATGCTTGCATATCACATTATGTTTTCAAACATTGCATATTTCTTAGGTTTTCCATTCATAATGAATCAATTACAATGCTTAGTTTCATTTAAAGAATCTCATTTAGCCTTAATCACATTGAATACATACATTAGATTAAGTGAACCACATTGATTTTGAGGGTTTATCTCTCTCCTTTTAGGTGAAAAATCCTAAGGGTGGAAGAGTAGCCTATAGATCCTATCAAAATCTATGGTTCATTTTGGTGAACCTGCATATTGATCACTTTTATCTTTTTAATTTCATTTGCATCTTGCATCGTAGGTATCATTTGCATCAACATTCATTTAGGTTTTGTTTTTGTTTTGCATCCTAGGGTTCCTCAAATTGCATTAGTGAAATATTCATTTAGATTTCATTTCTTCATATCATATCATTCAAAAACTAAAAATTTGCATTTTCATCCTTAGTTTACATCTAAAAAGCATTAAAATCACTTTAAATTTTATGAAAATCACAAAAAAAATATCATACCTGGACTCATTCACCACCCTAGGCGAATCAATCCACTTGCACATTTTAAACTGCATTTTTCAGGCATTTTTTGGGTATTTACTGTATTTTTGTTCTCTTTTGTTATTTCTCTATTTTAGTTTGCAATTTTTTTGTTATTTACATTTTGCACTCCTAGATATCATTACATTTTCATTCACCCCATCTTTTGTGGTACTTGTATGAGTGTTTGGTGCCCTATTGATAATACTTTAGTGAGACAAAGTTGTAGGCTCATAGCACTTTCATTGGGGACCTTGGGATCTCAAGAGCTCCTACTCCTAGTATGAACAGTGGTCCATTAGGCATGGATACTACCACTACTATTCCTTCATCTTTCCATCCAATGCATGTTGACACACAAAATAATTCTATTCTGCAAGAAAAATTCATTAGTATTCATAAGGATTTTGTACATTTACAACAAGATTTAAGTCTTGAAAACATTTCCACCATTGCCATACCTACAATAGAAAACCTTCATCATTTGATTAAAAGTGATGATGGCTTACAAGTTATGAATATGATTGCTGAGATATACAACAAACATGTTCCATCTACTTTCCAGTTAGCCAACATTGTTGTAAGCCAAGGAGGACCTCACATTCCTCCTCCTTCAACCATGGCATCCATACAAACTTATACCACTCCTCAAGTTACAACAAGAGGTTAGTCATGTGAATTCTTCTTTCGCTATGCCAACTAGCATTCCTAGTTCTTTTATGGCATCAAATATTTTTTCTTCAACCTCAACCCTCTTAGTGTCCCTTTTACTTCCCCTAACATTATATTCACTCCATCACCATTTTCCCTTCCACCTCATACCACTTACACCAATCCCATCATTACACAAATCTTTAACACTATTTCATCCATGCAACAACAAATCTCCACCATTAGCCAAAGTCAAAATTCTCCACCAACATATCATGTTTGTAGTAGCCCATTATCCTTAGAGATCTTACACACACAGATGCCACAAGGAATTGAAATTCCTAGGCTTGAGAAATACAAAGGTAAAGGAGACCTACTAATCATGTCAATGCTTATATAGCCTTGTGCAGTGATTTTGTCATCAATAGTAAGTTGTTAGCCAAACATTTTCCTAGGACCCTAAAGGCACTACATTAGAGTGGTTTTCAAACTTACCCAATCATTCAATCCGATCATTCAATGAACTTGTTGATCCCTTTATAAGTCACTTCCAAGTTCATTTGACTCCCAAAAAGACAATGGTTGATCTAATGTGATGTAAAAAACACGTAGATGAAAAAGTCATTGATTTCATTTAATGATACCAAACATTGTATGCTCAAATTGATGTCAAGATTCTTGGATTCACAAATATAGAAGATGTTTCATTGAAAACTTACATACAAAAGCTTTAGGATAAGATGATCAAGGATGAAATTCCCTTCGTTCATGCACTTATGTACAA
This sequence comes from Sequoia sempervirens, assembly GCA_007258455.2. NCBI lineage: Eukaryota > Viridiplantae > Streptophyta > Pinopsida > Cupressales > Cupressaceae > Sequoia > Sequoia sempervirens. Next base: position 1,527 of record VDFB02116362.1, on the reverse strand, counting down.
CCCTATGTGACTATCATAACTTGGTTTCTAGTCGTGATTCAAAGTCCAATTCTAACCAAGCTAAGAAGTCTAAGCAAAACAATCAAATTAATGCACAAAACTTTAGAAAACCAAATAGGATAAGCTTCTATAGTTCGGCCTCTTTGCCTTCTTTTGCAAACAACCTAACATATTCGTAGAGTCAAGTGGCAGCTATTAAAGCAACGATACCCTTTTCCCATGGGGACCCAAAGAGACAATTTACACCCTTACCCAATAATTTCTCCATAACATAATGAACCAATTGCTCCAACAACAAATGATTACTTTTCCTACCGTTAAACCACTTGATACCACCAAGCCTTTACCACCCACCTTTAAACCTAATGCTTATTATCATTTTCATCGCCAAAATGGACATGACACTGTGACACGTAAAATGTACTGATTGACATTACGCATTTGATCCTAATTTAACTAACACCATTTCATCCTAAAATCATCCCTCTATCTAACCATTTAATCGAATACCCTTATTTGATTAAATTCATCAATTTCCCTCTCTTAAGTAAATAAATCAATTTTATCTTGTTAAGTCATTATCCCTCGTTAATTAAATAAATCATTTTATTTAATTAATTCCCTTATCTCTATTTTAATTAAATAACCCATTTTATTTAATTAAACTTCTCAAGTTCCTCTATTAAATTAAATAAATCAAACATTTATCTAATTTAATCTAACATCACCCCCTTTGGTTAAATAAATCAAAATATTTAACTAAGTCTAAATCATTTTTCATCTCTTTTTGATTTATTGTAATCCCTAAATCTAAATTAAATAGTCAAATCATCTAATCTCCTCTTAAATTAATCAAATCCTGATTAATCTGATCTAAATGCATGTCACATCCTCTAGCTTCTCCCACTTGCACAATAAATCAATTTATTTGATTTATTAATTCTCCTATTTCATTCAAAAAAGGAATCAATGGTTGAAATATTCCCCAAATTTGAAAAATCCCTCCAAAAGGGTTTGTACATCCAACAAAGCATTTAAATTCTCTTACATGTCCTTTTCTTGAGCCATGTGGCATTAATTTCACCTTTCACCTCATCCTTCAAGCCATATTTTGAATTTGAATCTCCCCCCTCTTTGCACATTCTCCAAAATGTGCTCATTCCTCAACCATTCACATGATGACATGTGGCTTCTTCTCATTGGTTGAAGATTAGTCCCACATTCACCCCTTTTTCCTTTTCTCTCTTCACATTCTTCTATAAATAGAGAGTTCATCCTTCATTTCCATCATCTACAATTTGAGGAAAGTTATTATACTTCAAATTCATCTTAGAGATTTAGCATTTGCATAAAATCCCTCAATTGTAGCTAGGTTATTGAAGGTTTAGTCCATGGAAGGAATTTGAAGCAATCACCAAGTGGATCACAATCATGAAATCTTCATCAAGCTTGCTTAGGAGTTGGGAAAGGGCCAATTTCCACATCAAATTGGCACCAACTCCCCCATAGGATCAAGAGTTTGCATTA
>VDFB02116361.1:0-18023 GCA_007258455.2 Sequoia sempervirens | reverse complement strand
TAGAGTAGAGATTAACCATATACATACAAGCCTCAAACCTTAACATATCAATCAAAAAATAAAGTCCAATATAACATCTAGAAACAATAGAGTTTTAAACAATCACTAAACCAGATATCCCAAGAGCCAAAGCAACAAAATTGAGCAAGAAGACAGATATCCATTATTTGGTAGTAGCTATTAACTCCCAATTGTCCCCAATCTGAGAGACAAATTCCCTCCAATCAAGGGTAGCTTCATTAGCCAGGTCCTTCGTATCTTCATGCTTTCCAACCTTCTTTAGTTGCTTTTTTTATCTTGGTTTGACCAGACACTACTTCAACCATAGCTCTGTGCATCAACCCATTAGTGACCTTCATAAGGGTGATGGTAGATTTTTCCATATCCTTGAGTTGCACTTGCAAGAAAGTAATTCTTCTTTTAAAAAACTTAATGTTAGTATCTCTAGAAAGAGTTGCACCAGGGGCATTTTCATCATCTTCCTGAGTATCCCCCCAACTGCCTCAAGATCCTCCTCCTCATATTCCTCCTCTTCCTCCAATTCATCTTCTTCCATCTCATTATCAAAGTCTTCAAATTCCATTCTTTCGCTATCCTCTTCCATTTGAGGTTCAAAATATTCAACAATAAGTTGTTCCTCTTCCTCTTCCTAAATTTCCTCCTTTTTTCCTTTAGCTTTTTTATCAAAGGAAGCAACCTTAGCCAATCTCATCAATCTTCAGCCACCTTGTAGAGTACCCCCTACCCCTCTTCCATCTCCTCCTTTTGAAGACCCTCAGAGTCTTTGGAAATGGTGATGACATTACCCTGCTTTGTATTTTGTTAATCTTTATTCAAGTTTTTAACTTTAGGGGGTTCCAAAAGCAATGGGGATTTTTTTCTTTTTTCAAGAGTCACTTTGAGCAATTCCAACTCAAGGTATTTTTCAACAGGTGCTAGATTTGATTTAGAGGCAGAGGTTTTGGAACAAGGGGTAGAATTTAAACCAACATTTGAGGGGCTTCCCTCTAAAGGGTCAATCTGAGGAGTTGGGGTCCTAGGGTTAGGAATAGGGATGGGTTAGTCATTAGTTAGGGGAATAGCAACATCCTCATCATTGTTTATGGGGGGTTATCTTGCTTAATAATCAAAGGATTTCCATGGGGATTATTGGCAAGGAAAAACTTATATAGAGCCAACATTAGCCCCTGGTGTAGAGGAGGCGAGGCCCCATTCTCAATATTTTGCAGCAAGGAAGAAAGTAGATAAAAAGGTAGATTTATCCTATTGTTGTGACGATTATGGTTGAGAATGGGGAAATGATACGCATGAACTGTCATATATGTACCTTCTAAGGTAAAATAACACATAACAAACATATTGACCATAGTAAACGACAGAGGAAGGTCAAGTCGAGCATATCCATTCTAAAACCTCATCAACACCTCACCTTCATGTAGGAATTTCTCCACAAAACCTTGATAATCAACACCACTTTTTTCACCACCTTTCTACCTTCATTTTCCAAGCTAGTGGCTTCAGCTATTAACTGAGTCGTCACTTCAAAATTCACTGTGTCAATAGTAACATGACCTTTCTTCCATGAGTTAGTGAACTTTGAGGTCAGATTCTCATTATAACCTCACATTGCTTCAAAGAAAGAAGCCATACCAACAACTCTAAACATTCTCCAAAGATTAGAATTTTGTTTAAGGGAAACATAATTGGGGGGTTCCTTTCTCTTCCTCGGCCCTCCCATTTTAGAAGTGTGAATATTTTTTAGACCTTTCTTCAGGTTAGTGCCCTTCTTCATACCACCCAAATGAATTTCGCTCTCCCAAAACTCACACTACTATCTCCAAACTTGTAGAGAGAACAAATGTAGATTATGAGAAATAAAAATCCGTTTAAGATAATTAAAAAAATCCGCTAGGTGATAGGAACCAAATACATGAGCCCAAGGACAAATTTGAAATGATTATCCATCTCCTTAATAAATATTGTTAGGTTATCAATATCAAGTCGAGCCTTGGAAATATGGTGAGAAGGGACGTATGACATGCCTATAACATTTGAAATGACCAAGGATTTTTCATTACAAATATACATGTGATATGAGGGGTACTTGGAAATGATTAACATGTTAATTATCTCCCCGATGATATCCTCCTTATCATTTTCCATAATTTGAAACATATCAACCTCGCTATTATTATTATTTATGTCCATCCCACCATTCATTCTGATAATCACATGAGCTTGACCCTTTATCCAATACTTATTGATTATAAGCATTTTTATATATTCTTTTAGGACTTTATCTCTTATTTCTCCTGGAAACAAACCATACTCCCAACATGTCTAGGCATTACACTTAAGAGATTCATTAGCAACAATATCCGCAGAGTGGTTACCTTCTCTATAAACATGGTGAACTTTGTAGCATGTGAAAAATTGCATGAGAATTTTATAATTATCCATAATATCTCTTAATTCCTAAGGTACAACACAACCACCTTTCAATATATCAATAATGAGCTTAGAGTCTCCTTCCAGGATAACTTTTTGGAAGCCTAGCTCTTTTAGAATTTTAATACCTCCCCAAGAAACCATAGCCTGAACCTGAACCTTATTGTTAGAGAAAATCCCAGGATTTTTCCCATAACCAACAACACAGTCCCTAAGGTGATTCCTAATAATACCTCCAACCCCTGCCAACCCAGGGCTACCTTTAGAACAACCATCAAAGTTACACTTGACCTAGTCCATCTCAGGGGGAGACCAAATAGTATTCTTCCTTGTGATGTAAGTATACCAATTGAAATTAGTGACATCCTTTTAAGGACCCATATTTTCTTAATTTTGACCTCCTTATAGGAGGGCATAACCTTAGAGTAGTTGTATCCCCCAGCTTCCATATTTTCCTATATTTGATTCTTAAAATCCATACATAAGTCATGACTATTTCTTGTTGTTTCCCTAAAGATATTATTTCTCTCCTTCCAAATCCCACAGGTTATGCAGGGGGGACTTGACTCCATAGATCCTTTATAACTTTGTGAGAGAAAGGGTAGAAGGACCAACTGTCAATAAACATTTTCATTCAAGGAGGAGAAACCTATTTTGTAAGCAACAAGGGAAGAAAGAAGGACCAAATTTCTCTAGAATACGAGCAGTGGAAGAGCAAATGCATAATTTTCTCTTCCTCCTCTTTGCAAATGAAGCATCTGTTAATGAATTGGAACCCTCTTCTAACCAAATTATTAGTAGGGAGGATTTTTCCATGGGAAGTAGTCCACTAGAAGTAATTAATTTTAGGAATCAAAATTTTTATCAAACATTATTTCATTGTAATCCAATGTTGGATAATAAAGGTTTTTCTAATTCCACATAGGTAGACTTAATAGAGAAACAACCTAAAGGATTCTTGGTCCACAACCATTCATCCTTCCTATCTTTTGAGAATACAACAACCTCCCCGATTAATTGGTGAAGCCTTTCACACTGCAAGATCCCATTTTTGTTGTCTATATCCCCTTAGGTTGACTCCCATGAGTTGATTGTTGAAGTTAATCCAATGGGGTTCTAGCTAGTCCTAATCAATATAACTAGCAACCTTTTTTTCACAAGTCTTGATCAACCTTTCTTTTAAAGGGTGGAGGTGATCAAAGGAATTGAGTGGGGGCCCAATGTTCCAACTATCTTTATAGAAATCTATGTCATTACTATTGCCAATACGCTTCCTAGCTCCCATTTTAAGCACACTTGTAGTTTTGAGGAGGTGGTTCCAGATAAAAAAAAAAAGCCACAAGGAAAATTAGAGGTACTAAGGAAGCAACCCTGGTCTTTGTTTCTAAGATATTTAGCTTTAAGAATCATAACCCAATCTTTATCTCCTTCAAGAAAACTCCACCCCAATTTGGCAGTAAGAGCTTTATTAAAGATTTTATTTTTTCTTATACCCAAGCCTCCAATACTTTTAGGAGAAAAAAATTTCTCCCACCCCACTAGTGCCATTATGTTTCTCTCCTTTATTCCTGACCACAAGCATCTTTTTTGAATTTATTCAATCTTATCAGCAATAAAAGTGGGAATGTTGAATAGGGATAAGTAGTAGATCAAAATGTTTTGAAGCAAATATTTTAGCAATTGGAGCTTCCTAGCTTGACTTAAGAGTTTTCCCTTCTAGCTAGCCAACTTCTTTTGAATTCTCTCAATAATATGGTTACAATAATTACTATTATGTTTTTTAGAGATAAGGGGTAGGCCTAAGTAGGTAGCAAGCAAAGCAACTTCTTGGGAACCCAATATGCAAACAACTCTATCTTTCATAATTTGGTCAGAGTTGAAAAAATATTACTTACTTTTGTTGTAGTTGATATGTTAACCTAAAGCATGAGCATAGACATTCAATATTGATTTTCAATGACCTACTTCCCCAACCAAGGATTTACCAAAAAGGATAGTATAATCAACAAACTATTGATGAGAGGTAGGAGGGAGGGTTGAAGTAGCCTTAAAACCTTTCAACACCTTAGTATCCAGGATTTTTTGGATGTTTCTTCCCAAGACTTTGGCCACAATAATGAAAAGATAAGGGGAGAGAGAATCCCCTTTCTTGAGACCACGACCATAGGAAAATAAACCTTGAGGAACCCCATTCACCAAGACCAAACACTTTGGAGTAGTAACACAAGCAATGATAAGCTTAAATAACCTACCATTGAACCCATATTGTCTAAGGATAGCAAACAAGAATGACCAAGAAACTCTTTCATAGGCTTTAGAGATGTCAAGTTTTAAAGCCATCCCAAAAATTTTACTAAGGTCCATTGAATGGAGAATCTCATGAGTAGTTATAGCTGCATCGAGGATGTGTCTTCCCTATACAAACCCTTTTTGATTTATGAATATTATTTTATTAGAAAAACTTTCAATTTGAACATGATGATCTTAGAAAAAATTATACATAGTATTGCATAGATTGATAGGTCTAAATTCATGCAAGGAGGAAACATCTTCCTTTCTAGGAATAAGAGCTATGAAAGTAGAATTAAGTTGGTTAAGAAGCTTACTTGTTCTGAAGAAGTCTATAGAAGCATTTAGGAGGTCTTTATTCACAATATCTCAGAAATGTCGGAAGAAGACCAAAGGAAAACCATCAGGCTTGGGAGCCTTGTAAGCACCAAAGGAGAAGACAACATACTTCACCTCCTGAAGGCAAACAACTTTAGACATCTAATGAAGATCTTGATCAGTAATCACCTTAGAAATAACTTGAAGAATTTCATCTAATTCTTGTTGAGCAACATCGAGTTCCTTTTGGAAAGTAGAGAAGAAAGCCACAACTTCAACAACAATTTCCTTTTCATTGTTCACCATACTTCCATCTTATTTCTTAAGCTATCTGATCTTGTTTCTACTTCTATATTTCATAGTGGATTGATGGAAGAATTTGGTATTTTGATTCCCTTCCGTAAGCCATTGAATGTGAGATTTTTGTTTCAAAAAAATCTCCTCCTATTTGTTAACCTTGAACCATTGAGCCCTTAGGTCATGTTCATTATTGCAAGTAGTTTCATCCACCACTCCCAGCTTTTTCATATTCTGCACCTCCTTAATGTTGTCTCCAATAGATTTTTTAGTGTCAAAAATGTTAGAAAAGGAGAACTTATTCCAACCCTTCACTCTCTCTTTAATCCTTTTCAGTTTATTAGCAAGACAAAACATAGTGGTGCCAACAGTGGTTTCATTCCACCATTTATCAATTAAGGTTCCAAAATCTAGGTGGAGAGTCCACATAATTTCAAATCTAAAGGTAAAAGGGCCTTTGGAAACATCAACATTTCTCTTAAGCATAATGGCATTGTGATTAGATCTGGTTCTAGGAAAAGCAGATAAGGTGAAGTGCTAAGAAATTTTCCAGTTAGAAAAGACTAGGAACTGGTTAAGTTTGACTTGAATCAGTTGATTGCCCAATCTCCTATTAGACCAAGTAAACCAGGTACCAAGTAAGGGAATATCGAAGAGCCCAACAGAATGAATGAATCCATACAAGTCCATCATGCTATCAGAATAATCATCCATGCCCCCCAACTTTTTTGAGGGAAGAAATAAATATTTGAAGTCTCCTCCAAGCAACCAGAAGTCATCCAATCTACACTTTATGTTACCATCCAATAAATCCCAAAATAAGGTCTTCAAAGGAGACCATAAGATAGTTTTTTCAAGAGAATCTCATAGTAGCTTTAAGTTTAGAAGGATTCCATGAGAATTTCATAGTATCTTTAAGTTTAGAAGGATTCCACAAAGTGGCAATACCCTTGAAGGTACCTTCAACATCACTCAAGACATAGTTAGCAATAGGCCAAATATTCTTAACAATCTTATCAAAAGTTTCCTTCTTCATTTTGGTTTGTTGAAGCAATAGGACATCAAATTTATTATCTAATAGGTAAGTCTTAACCAATTTTTGTGTATAGGGGCTATTGAGGCCCCTAATATTCCAAGATATAATCTTAAAAATCAAAGAAAATGGAAAAATAGAATCACCTTGATTCTGTTAGGGTAGGGGAAGCAACATCCCTTAATTCTTCTTAGACTTTGGACTCACAATTGAGTCCAAGGTATTTTGTCTTCTTGAAGCCACATCACAAACTGTGTCTTTATTTTTTGATTTCCTTTTGAGAAGGTCTACTTACCTTATTTCCTCCTTGTACATCCAGTTTTCCCTTATTTTTTGACTTACTATTTACCTGAACCCAGTCCTCATCATCAACTTCTTCTCAGGGGGAGGAAGGGAAACCCAAGAGGGCCATTGAATCCTTTAAGTTCTTTCCTTCTTTATGATTGGGAAGAGCTAAACTATCTCCAGGTTGTTTCAGTGGAGAGAAGGAAATGGAAAAAGAGTCTTTTTCTAGGCCAATTTGACAAACTATTTCATCTTCCTCAATAAACTCAGAATTATCTTCAATGAGGTGAGTGGATTTCCTACCATATCCTGATTTGTTTCTAATCCAACAAGGGGGATTTCTATTGGATTTTCCTCTTCATGCCTTTCCCTCTCAATTTGAGGCTCTTCATCAATTTTTTTTTTTGGCCATATGAAGTAACCACTACTAGACTTACCTCTCATGGAAATTCTAGTGACACATGAGGGTTATTATATCCAATATATGTAGAGTACCCTCAGAGGTAGTAACATGTGCAGTTATTTCTCCTTGGGCTTTAGGGAAGTCATTTTGGACATGAACTTCCCTTGAAAAATATGTGCACCAAATCTCTTTATCTTTCTTTTCCTCTCCTCTTGCCAAAATACAATTTTGTATGGCTAGTTCCTCTACCACTAATTGTAATTTCTCAAGATTATCCTTTATGTCATATTTTTGGGTTCTACATCATGTTTGAGATTCTATGTGGTATACCATTGTGATTAGGTCTATGTAAGTAGCAAATATCCTTCTATCTAATTTTTATCCGATATCCTTTTGTAATCTAGATATGAACCATTCAATATTTTTTTCTCTATTAGAGGTTCCTCCAATTTGTGGTAGAATTCCTTAAATATTTTGTCATTGGCCTTCACAAATTCCTTTTCTCCTTACACTAGGTCCCTCATTTTTATAACACTCTCTGTAGGGATATCTGGAGTGTTAAAGTTTATCAAGAAGTCTAGTTTTACTTCCAATTTTTCCCATGCTTTGAGTAAGTCTTTTTGTACCATTCCAATACTTCTTTTCTTAATGAAGATATAAAGTCTAATAACTTTAGACTCTAGTGTGCCTCCTCCAAATATTGTGATTTTGACTGATGATTTCATTTCATTTTGGTTTCTTTCTACTTTAATTTTTTGGATTTATGAACTATTTTTTTATCATTTTCTTTCTTTACTTTCTGAATGGTATGGGACTTCGGCTCTCTTCCCTTATCTCTTGATAATTTTATGTTGAAGTACTCTTTCCAAAATATCTCTTCAAAATCTACCTCCTTTCCTTCTTTCCCTCTTTTCCCTTTACAAGTTGTGGTATCCCTTCTTTCAAAATTCTTCCTCTTATATAGCTTAGGGGACGGGTTATGGTTCGAGGGTTATGACTCCTCAAGATATCGTTTCACTTTCTTATTTGTTAGTGAACATATTTCCTTACCCAAATTAAATTTGAACTCCTCATTTTTCCTTATTTCTTCTTCCTTTAGTTTTCTTATGATTTTATTAACTAACTCTTCCAAATATTCCTCTTGAATAGATAGAACCTTTTCTAGAGTTTTCATAAATTCAACAAATCTATCATCTAGATTGATGTTAGGTTTGATAAATCTAGTTTGATTATGGGACTTTTGGAGGGTTTGGTAGGAGTGGAGTCTCGATGCTATTACAGGGTCCCAACAACAAACTTATATATTTTCCATAATCATCAATGTTATTCTTTAAACTGGTTGTGAGTTGTCCTACTTTTTTCTAGCATAAATAAAATTTCTTTAGGGTCTTCCATTCTTCTTCTTTGTTTTATTTATATTTTCCTTTGGTAACACCCACTTTGGTGCACTCCGTGGCACCCTCATTAGTGCACTTAATTCTCATCTTCTCCAAAAAAATTATTTTTTGTGGTGTCTTTCTTCTCTCTCAACAATTTGGTTTTGTATTCTCTCTTTTCTATTTGGGCTTGTCATGTTCACTTTTCTTGTTAATTCAGCTTTTTCTCTAATCTTTCTTGTGATTTTACTATCTCCTTTTTTCATGGGTGTGACTGATATGGGATTACATTGGTCCTTTTTATTATTTTCCATGGTAGTTACTTGATATATTTTCTTATTGGTCACATCTCTTTGAGGATCCCTTGTGGAATCCCTCCCCCTTTCCATTCTCCATCCCTTTGCTGCCTAACCCCCTCTCACAGTGTAGACACCAAGAGGATAGGTTTGCATATTTTCATATCTTTCTTATTTTTTCCTTTACTCTTCTATTTCTGATGTAAAATTAAAATTATTAGTTTTGTTGAGCTTCACACAACCTAACCAAGGTCTCAAAACAAGAACCATTATTAGCAAGAAAATTGGGGAAAAACATACAGAGTTTTGAGCCCCAAGTACTTTCTAAGTGTTATAATTTATACCCCAAACTCAGTCATATTAAGATAAAAATGGTTTGGGGTTGGGGCTAACTTTCGGTTGGCTAAATCTTTCTGTTGCGAGGAGGTTTAGTCAGGTCTCTCTCCCCACATGTTAAGATGGCCGTGCCAGCCAGCAGGTCATGTTAAAAAGTTTACGAGGTAACTGCGGTTATGTAAATTACGTGCTACCGATTCCTGCTGATCTAAAAAGAAAAGATAAAAATGGTTTGATTCAACAAAAGATTCACTATTTAACTATACATAACAAAATATTAGACAACACAATATAGATGGAATTCTGGTATAATTATATTATTAATATCAATGTAGTACATTCATATCTCTTTATATTTCATTTTTACATCATATATAATTATCATATATCTTCCCCTATACTTATACATATACTACATGTTCTACTAATTCTTCTCCTTTCTCTTCTTCTTACATATATTCTCATACTCTATTATTCATATATTTTCCTATGCATATATTTACAGGATGGGATGTGACCCATCTATCTTACCCCTATCCTAGATGGCATCTCTTGAATCTTATGCTACATGAGCTCTTTGTGGAAAGATGCAGTAGGATTCACTTGGTGGTGTCTAAACTACTGCCCTTTCCTGTCAATAATGGTTAAGTAAGAAACAAGAATCAGTTTCATTGTCACAATAGAAGCGATGTATATTGTAACAACTTCTTGTTGCACTCAAGTCCTTTGGATGAAGCAAACTTTGAAGGATATTAAGGTTTAGTATGAGCATCCCATTTCCATATTTTTTGATAATACAAGTGCAACCAACATCTCAAAGAATCCAATTATGCACTCCAAGAAAAATCATATTTTAAGAAAATATCATTTCTTTAGAGAGAAAGTGGTTGATCAACAGGTGAAGTTGGAGTATGTTTCTACAAAATAACATATTGCAAACATTTTTACAAATCCCCTTCCAAAAGATACTTTTGAGTACCTGAGGGAGAAATTGGGAGTGATATCACTCTCATCCAATCACTAAATTATTCAAAAGAAGTAGAGTAAGGTGGAGCTACTCATTTCCTTATGACCTAAAAGGCCTTTGCCATTGATGTCAAAGGAGGATAAGTAAAAGTAAGGGGGAGCATTTGTTCGGGGGAGCATTTTAGTCAAGGGAGGGTGTGGTCCTTTTACATTTCAAGATTGCTTCTTAGCAAGGTTACCATCAATGATAAAGGGGTGAGATTGTTGGAAAATTATTGCATTGATGTAAAGGTGATTTATGATGGTCAACCTATGGATCTAAGTTTGGAACCCATAATGTGAAGATAAAAAATTAAAATAAAAAATGTATGTAATGTGGACCTCTTTTTGTGTGATACCCACTTTAGTGGGATTTAAAGTAAATTTTTATTTTGAGAGGGACAACCCATGGGGTGCGCCCACCTTGGGCATGCTAATAAAATAAATAAAAATATATTTGATGATGTTGGGCTGACCCCCTTGGAGGAGTCGTCTCCCTTGGGTGAAGAGGTGTTTGGACAAGTATAAATGGAGGGTTGAGAGAGAAGTAAAGACAATCAATTCAAGGAATTTATTCATTACAAAATAAAAAAAAATATATATGATTATATTCATGAGAGGTTTTTAACATGAACTTTGTGAGAGGAGAAGAGAAATAAAAGCAAGATCATGGTGGTTCTATAAGAAGAAATATTGAAGACTATATTGCAGATTTACGAGTGAATGTATTGCATATTTGTGAGAAGTTGTTAGGGAAGATCTAAGAGGAATTTGCAAATAAATTATCATATTATTCATTTGGAGGTTAGATCCTCCTAATTAAGGAGATCAAGGGCTTGGTGCCTCTTATTAGAAGAGATTAGCGTCTCTTACTAGGTTGTTGCTCAATAGTGGGGATTAAAGTCTCCAATGGGTTGGTGCCTACAAAATTTATAAGAAGATTCATACAAGCAATATTTTTTCATGGTTTTCTCTCGTAATGGTTTCCACGTAAAATCGTGTGTTCTTCTTGTGTTCTTAATTGCTAGATATTGCATGTATCTTATTGCTATGGATGGTTTTGTTGTGATTGATTAAGTTGTGAAAATAAAAGTTTGATCTATATTGATTCACCCCCCTCTCAATATAAGTGTGTGTTTCATCAAAATGTGGATCAAAAAGCTTCTTATCTATCCATACTTCATGATGATTTTTATCAACTATAGTTGAAAAAGGAGTTCTACTAATAAAATAACAAGTACTTACAACCTCTACCAAAAAGCATCAATCCAATTATGTTCCACTCAACATAATTTTGGTCATTTTTATTTAGGTTCAATTCATTCTTTCTACAACCCCATTTTTTTGGTGTGTGTAAGGTGAAGTCTTCTACCTAAAAATATACATGCTTACAAAAATCATCAAATTCCTTCGAGAAATATCCACCATTATTTTCAAATCTCAACAACTTTATTTTATAATCTATTTACCTTTTAACTAAGGCCTTAAATTCCTAAAGTTTAGTGAAAACTTTAGATTTATCATGCATACAATAAATCTAGGTCTATTTAGAAGTATCATCACTAAATGAGACATAATAATAATATTTTTCAATGAACCCACATCCACTAGATGAAATACATCCAAATGAATTGTTTTAAATAATCTCTTTATTGTATAAATACAAATAGGAAATGAAAATATATTCTATTTACTAAACATAATGCTCACAATTTTTTTTACCAACATAATATTTAGAAAAACTATTAATAATGGTCCCAAGGCATTTTTCACTTATGTGACCTAATCATTGATGCCACAACACATGTATTTTTATTTTTCTATTCACATTGGAAAAGTTACACAATATGGAGTCATTTATCCTAAGCAAATTTTCAATTTGAGATCCTCTAATCATTGCAAATTTTCCTCTCATCAACTTGCAACCACACTTGCCAAATGTCACATGCACACTAGAATCATTCGACTTGGATATAGAAAGTAAATTTCTTGCAAGTCCTAGGATACACAAAACATTATCAATGGTTTTAACCCTTCCATAACTAAAACACAAATGTGCTTTTTATTTACCAACTATCTACTTAGTTCTATTGTAACCAAGTAAAACCTCTCATTCATCATAAGCTATATATATTAAAAAACACTCCTTATTGGGATTCATATGATATTTAAACTTGAATCAATGAGTCAAGCATAATCACTAATAGTTTTAGTAGAAATAAATGAATCATCGCTATCTCATCTGTCAAAATATTTCTCTATAGAGGAATATGAATATTTCTTCTTGATTAGACCACATTCCTTATTCACATGCCCTCTCTACCCAGTATTCCAAAACTTCACTCTAGTATTGAGGTTTTCAAGTGCCCTTTGGACTTGGAACTATCTTTATTTTTATCCCCCTTAGACCCTCCTTTTTCCTTGGGCCTTCCTTAAACGTGCAACACATCTTGTGAGCCATCATTTATGGGATTTTCTTATCTCCTTTGAAATAAAAGTAGCAATGAGACTGTCTATTTTTAACTAGTACCAGAATCACTGATGAAAAAAAATCCCAAGTATTGGGTAAAGGGAAAAACAATAAGATTCATTTATCTTCTTCCATATTAACATATATAAAAACTTTTTGACTCAACCAAACTAAAAGAATTTAAATGATCTAAATTGACTCACCATATTATATTTTAAAAAATATATTATTATTTGAGATATATTTTATTTTTTAGAATTTTGGTTTGGCAAATATTTCCTATTATCTTCCATGAATAGAATGTGTTGGTCACCTCAAATACATTCAAGGGGACATAATTTATAAAATATAATTGAATGTCTCCTCATGCTTTCTTGCCTAACTTTAACTAATCTTCATCAAATATCTTGAATGGATTTATATCATTTTCAACTTATCTCCATTGGTTTCCTTCTTTAATAAAGTCCTCCATATTAACCTTCCATGTCTCATAATCGATGTCATTGAACTTCTCAATATATAAATGAGAGGTAGAGTCCATAGTTTTCAATATCTACAAAAATATGTGAAAAAAACAATGAAAAATATACTACCATAGGAAAAAATCCTTCCACACTTGGAAAAAAGGCTCCCCATTGTACAAATCCATTATCTCTAATACTAAACTTTGAGAAACAAAGAGAAATTAATAAAATAAAATATTATAGAAAGTGTATGAAATTTTGAAATATGTTTCCTTTTATAGGATTATCACTAAATATTATGGAAAGTTGCATAAATCACTCATAAGAATAAAATTGGAAAACCATAGTGATGGAGGATTTATGTGGAGAAACCATCACAAGAAAAAATCCACTAGACCTAGAGAAAAAGCCCATATTAATCTTCAATGTACAAATACAATATCAACACACTGCCACTCTCAACTTTGACACATTCTAGTAGCACCTATGAACCTATAAACAATGATATGAAACCACTATCTCATACCTCTAAAATATAAGAAAGGAGAGAGGCCAAAACCAAAATTGGTTTTACCAAAATACTAGATACCAAAACTATGGCTTCTTGTAAAAACCCCATGCCCACCTTGGAGAACATATTCCAAAAATAGTAAATACATTGATGAATTTATATGGGTATCACATGGGATCAGTCAATGTGTCCCAAATAGAAAACATAATCATAAAGGAATCTTTGACCAAAATCTCCCTGATGATTCACATTCTCAAGTGTACTACATTTTTTGGTCCACTAGTTCATATAGACCCCATCCATTCTAAAAATATTTTCTTCCTCTAGAACCTATGATTAGGAAAGTGCCATAAATATAATTAAAGTCATTTATAATTGAGACTATAGTGATCAACCTCCTTTATGTACCCATATGATAACTAATTCCAATATGGTGTTGAAATTATTACTAAGCCAGGAATTCATGACAATATTTATAATTGATAGATCTTAATGATGATTAACAAATTTATGAGTTCTTGAATTGTTTAATCATTTCAAAAACTATCTTATTGTTTGAAATCTTGTGATGAAATAAAATAAGGAAGGTAATGATAACCTTTTCAAAAATGAAATTATACAACTTAAAACAAATGTTTTTCAAAGAGGTCTTGTAATGTTTGATAATGTTGATTGTTATAAAACAAGGAGTAAGTTAGTTGATGAAGAAGATGTGGAAGGAGTTTGGGAACTAAATAAACCTCAAGATGGTCTAATTTGAAAAGAAATTAAAATAAAAAGAGAAGAAAATACTTATAATATTACTGAAAAATAATAAAAATGTTTGTCATGATCTTAAGATGAGCTAAAATATTACAAGGAAATTTTTTTATAGCATACTATTCCATTGGAGCTTACTACAAAACCTTTAAAATAGAAGAAAAGAACCACCAACCCCACACTTCCCCTCAATTATAGAGATAATTCATGAAGCTAAAAGAGGGAGGTGTAATTAAACCAATCAAACATTCAGAGTGGGTCTCTAACCTTGATTTAATAAAAAAAAAAATAGGGAGATTAAGCTATGTGTGGATTTCAAAAATATTAATATAAGTCCCTTAAGGATAATTATCCATCACTTAGTATGGACCATTTATTATAGAAATAAACAAGGTCAAAACTAATGTGTATGATTGATGCCTTCTTAGGGTACAATCAAGTTATATTAAAAGAATTAATGAAACCTAAAACATCCTTCACCACATCATGGTGAATATGTGTATATGTTCAAATACCATTTTTATTAAAGAAAACTAGAGCTACATTTCAATGGGCCATGTGTGTTTCCTTTGCTATCCTCATAAATGAAATCATGGTTGTCTACCAAGATTACTTGAGAGCCTAATCCAAGGATCAAAATGATCATTGCAAGCATTTGGACTTAATCTTCTAGTGATGTTTAAAGTATGGGATTTATTTGAATCAAAAGAAATATATTTTTAGTGTAGAAGAAGGTGAAATTATTGGGCATATTATTTCTAAAAAAGGATTAAAGATTGATCTTGAATGTGTGAAAGTCATTGATCTCATCTCAAAGCTCAAAATAGTCAAGGGAGTCTAATTTTTGTTAGGAGGTTTGTCTTAACTTTGTTGAGAAAACTAAGGCCATTCAAAGATATTAAAAAGGGGATAATCATCAATCTGGGACAAGGAGTCAATTGATTCCTTCATGAAAAATAAGGACACACTAAAGAAGGCACCAATGTTGGCAAGCCCAAATTATTAAAAACCTTTCCAATTATTTTCCTTTGCCTCACTCTACACTATTGTTATTTTTGTGGAACAAAAAAATAAAGGATTTGAATAACCAATAGTATTATTTAGAAAATAATTAAGAGATCTTGAATTGAATTATTTTTTAATGGAAAAGTAGCCTTATGATCTTATTAAGGTGATAAATAAATTTAGGTCATATCTCATAAGAGCAAAGATCATGGTCCTTAGTGTCAAATACAATAGTCTTAGATATTTTTGTGCAATAAGAGGCATTAAATAGAAGGCGTAAATGGATGAAAAATATCTAATAATATAACTTGGAGATGAAAATAACCAAGATAGGTGGAGTTCAAGGCTTAGCCAAATTAATGGATAATACAAATTTGGATGTAGCTAAAGTGCATCAAGTGAATTCCAACCCATCATTTTCTCCTTTTTCATGTAAATGATTATTCTTAGTATAAGGGCATTAAAATTTAGTTTAAAAACTTGAGTTTTCCACCAAGACTAAATGATAGGAAAAGAAGAACATTGAAGTTGGAAGGTTATAGATAAGTGTTGTCTAAAGGTCAGTTAATGTGGATAAACTTTGATGCTGCTATGTTTAGATATTTAGATAAGGAGCAGTTTATAAAAAAATGAGTGTCACTAAGGATTGTGTGGTGGGAATTTCATTTCAAAAACTACTAATAAAATTATAGTAGTAGGTTATTTGTGGCCCACATTATTTAGATATGTGGTCAAGCTTGTAAACTAGTGTGATGTTTGCTAGATATTTTTGGTAAGTTAAAATTATAGGTGCATTTCCCCTTGCTACCATTTTAGTAGAGGCTTCATTATAGCAATGGGGTATAGATTTTATAGGGGAGATAATAGAAAAATATAGCAATAGATATAGATGGATATTGGTGACCACTAATTATTTCACCAAATGAGTGGAAGTAATCCCTATGAGGAATGAAAAACCAAAAGTATTGTTTGAATTTCTACTAAATAATATTATTACAAGATTTGGAGTTCCATCAATTATAGTTGTTGATAATTCAATGTGCCTTAGATACAATGATTTTGTTGATATATGTTCTCAATATGAGATATACTTGACACATTCATTCACTTATCATCGACAAGGAAATGGACAAGAAAAATCAGGTAACAAATGCATCATAAACATTATTGAAAAATTTAGATGCAAACAAGAAAAGATGGGATGATAGATTGAAATTTATTATTTTGGTAGATAGAATAACATATAAGAAGGCTATTGGATGAAGTCCACTTAAATTATTCTATAGTGTAGGCACCAAATTTCCAATCAAATTTGAGTTACCAATTTACTATTTGCTACAACAAAGTGAAGGGGAAGAAGAAGATATCTTTTCTCAAAGAGTGCACCAATTGACTAAGTTAGATGAAGTTAGAAGGGTTGCCCATAAAAATAATTTATTGAGAGAGGAAAAATGAAATACCTCTTTGATAAGAATGTTGTACCAATATATTTTTACGTAAGATATTTTATTCTTTTATGGAATTCCATATTAGAAGACAAGAAAAAGCACAAAAAATATAATGCCTTATGGGTAGGACCTTATCAAATTATTGAGAGATATGATGAAGGAACTTTCTACCTCAGAAGTCTTGATGGAGAAATTCTATAGTTGCTAGTTCATGACCAACATCTTAAACACTACTTCTCATGAGGCACAGTTCTAAGAATCTATGTAAATATGTTTTTTTTCTTTTATTTCCCCTATCTTGTGTGGTGTTATCTTGTATACCATCATGTTTTTGCAATTGTGATTCATGTGCTATCTTGTATATATCATGTTTGTGTAAATTATTTTCATGCGTAATCATGATGAAGTGTGATATTGTTATGCAGTTTTCTTTAGTTGATCTATTATATCAATTCTAAATTCTTACCATGCTTACAAGAGACACACATCCCCAACAATAGCCAATGTTGGGACCTAGCTTTTCAAGCCTCATAAAGTTGTAGATTAGGCTATTTTTGACCCTATGTTATAATTATTTTGTGTCAAACTACCTTTTATAATCAATCTAAGATAGTCCAAGTGGATTTTTAGAGTCAAAATTTTCCTAAGTGTTTCTTTGTGTCATCCCTCATGTACTCATTATATGTTAAATTTTACAAAATATCAAACATAAATCTAGGTGTTGGGTCTATTTTGGTCATTTACATAAGGGTAAAAGCACAAACCTATGTCACACTTTCAACTAACTAAATAGTTGAGTGAAACTGTTTCACCCTAAATAGTTTTGATCGAAAGAGTTTCTCCCGAAACTTCATGGCCTATATGTGGCACATATAGTTTCAGGTGAAACTCTTTCACCTGAAACTATAATTTTCAAAATTTCCCTTCAAACACACCTCAATTTACATGTAAAGTTTTGGCAGAAACATTTTTTACCAAAAGGCTTTCGTCAGAAAATAATTTGGTCAAAACCATCTATGGCATCATTGTTGGTAGCCACAACCTTTTTTTAGAAATTTCTGAAAATTTCCACTTGACATGATATTTATTTAGTTAGAATGATTTTAAATTCAAAAAACTAAAAATACCTTTTTTGTAGAGCTCAGAGTCAAGAATCCAAATATATAATTTGTTTGTTATTTTGATTAGTTTTTATATGTTTTTTTTAAATAATACAAGTAGGTTGTTAATATAATAAAAAATGAGATTGATTAAAAATTAAAAAAATACAAAAACATATT
>VDFB02116360.1:0-21376 GCA_007258455.2 Sequoia sempervirens | reverse complement strand
ATATACCTTATTTAAAAAATTAAGCTTAATAATACTAAAGAGGGGTTTTTCAATTACAATGGGTGGATATGAGATTGATGAATAATTATATTTATAGTTCCTTTTGGTTTACGTTATTCAAAAGTATTCATTTATTTTCTTGATTCAAACATGTAAAGGAAGTAAAATATGAACACACATTCAAATCAACATAATTATTTTTTCAATTATATTTTTCATGTAGGGATCAATGTAAAAACATTATAGTATAAAATATTTATAATGTATTTTATTTTCATAATCTCCTATGAAAATTCATTCTTGAATTTTCATCTAGAGTTGGGTATGATAATGGTGGAAATGAAATGTTTAGTTACACTTATGAGAGGTATAAATAAATAGGGGTATAACAATTTCACAAAGGAAAATATACCTAAGATATATAATAAAAAGAGGGGATATTTTAATTGGAGTTGTGTACTAGGAGTGGTTATTGAAAATTTAAGATGTAGAGGTAGAAATAAAATTAAGGGTATTATTTAAGATTCCATGTTTGTTGGTGATATGATAAGTTTACTAAGTTAATACCCTAGGGTGAGAAGTTGGTGATGTGTTCAAGTTATATGAGATCATGTAGGATAATTATAAGTCTATAAATATCCTTTATTACCAATCCTTACCACTATTCTAAATACAATCCGTGGGGAGTATATAATCTAGTGAATTAGAAAGAAAAGTATACATTGCACTCAATTAAGACCACATCTCAAATCTTAGTAATCTATGACATGGAAATGAACCACAACCATGGAATAAACCTATAATTAGTTATAGTTCTATAAAAACATCATATAAAAAAGTATATCTAGATTACCTATTTTTTATAGTGAATGAAATCTATGCAACATCAAGTCTTGGGGGATTCACTATACAAACATAGTGCATATCATCTGAATTTGTAAGGTACTAAATAATGTACCCCTATTTTCATGTCTACCTTTCAATATAATATTATTAAAAATACATCCCAATAAAATTTTCCAATTTTCTACCACTTAATTAACCATATAATTGAAATACCCATTTTTCTACAATATTTACAATACTCGTTTTTATCTCTACCCCCATTTTGTTAAGAATTAGTATCTAATTTTTTAACATATAATAATTTTAGAATTTCATATCTAAAAAAATACTAAAATATTAAGGTATAGGTTTATTATATGTTCCTAAGGTAAACTATGAAAAAAATATGTGATGATGACTCTACATATACTAGAAATAAGTGTTCATTACAATAACTATTATTGAGGTGATTAAATCTATCACAATTGAAACTAATAAATTGTCGATGAATAAACTTAAGAAACAAAGTTATTTTCCACCATGAAATATAGTAAGAAAATTTATAAAAAAATGTCTTAGGCTATAAGAGGAATTGTTAAGAAGGTATTTCTTGAGGAAACTTATTTCTAAGTATGAGTCCTTTAATACCACCCATCCCTATGTTATAAATACTATCGGTTTTGGCCTTATAATTTTATTACTCTTAGTATAGTCACCCTTTGAATGTGACAAGAAATGAACTAAAAATTCTACAAGAGGTAATGAGATTTCTATGAGGGTTTTGATGGATATGGCTAAGTCTATGAAGGAGGAGATTATTGCCAAAAAAAAGGAAATATCTCAATGAGCCTAATATCAATTAGGAGAGAATTATTTTGTATCTTGGTGATAATATACATGCTAAAAATTATACTAATTAAGCACTATAAAATATAGTAGCAACTATAGGTGTTATCATCTAGGAAATACTATAATTTTTTTATTTTTAAATCTAGTTTTTATGTTTGTAATTTTATGGATAATTATTAATTGTTAGGGTCTTAGTGGAGGAAAATATTATCCATCTATATCTATTCTCTTTATTTTTTGATTTTGACCTTGAAAACCTAGGAAAAACTAGGCTAAGGTAAACACATTACATTGCAAATCTTTTGTTATTTTAATATTAGTTGTTTTGTTACAAAGTTTGTCATGTTTTATTAACAAACTTATCTTGTTTTATATGGTTATTCTTGTAATGCATGAGAGTACCCTTATTGTATCATGGATGACTTCCCTATCCTCTAAAATCTCTAAACATTTATGGATATTTTGTAAAAGAAATATTTTTGCTTCATTAAATTTATAATTTTATAAAAAAGGTGAATAGATTTCCTAACAATGCCCTATGTTCAATTTATAAGTTCAAGGGAGATCAAAATAAAATGGAATTTTATTATACTAATGGTAATTTGAAGAACATTATGGATATGATGTAAACATTGAAATGCAAACAAAAAATTTAAAACAACTTAAAACCTTAAATACTTTATAAATTTTATTTTAAGGAAAATTGAATATCAAAATCCTTGTAGATCATTGAAACACATGTACTATATTTTATCAATTATTTCTTCAAATTATCTTTTCACTAGAATGTTGAATGGAAGGAAGAACAAAAAAAAATAAAAATAAAAAAGATATATTTATAGTATTTCATTCTAGTTTGTGTAGCCTATGATCTACCCTAAAAATGATAATTGTAAAATTGATTAATTTAAATAATTATAGTCTTCTTTAACTCCTCATACTATTTATAAAGTCAAACAATATCACAATCTAGATAGGAAATATAAATATTGCTTTCTTCTAACCTTGAATATGTAAAACAAACATTGAACTTCCTATTCTATTTGCAATAAATATTTTTAAAAATGACCTATCTTCATATATTTAAATAGTGCACTATACTAGGTGAATATTTCCTCAAAGTTGTTAAACCTAAAAATATTATATATAGTAAAATTTATTAGAATATCTAATAGAATGACATAAAATATTACAATGCAATCTCATTGTTATGTGACCTTTTCTCCAAGAGAAGACAAATTTATGAAATAACCCTTTAGAATTAAAAGGGATATATAAAAATAAAGGATATTATGATCCTTTGGTTAAAATGGAAATTAATAAGTAATTTATTTATATAAATTATTTTAAAAGGGGAGGAATAATTATTAAAAGGAAACTCTTGTGAAAGGGTATGATGGTTTTGAAGGCACCACTAAAAAGGTTATATACAACATTCATGTGAGACTTGAAAAAGGGCATGGAGATCACTCAAGGAATATAAATGTGGTTTTGTGGGCTATGGTCATGGGAGAAGAGGCACACCATGTGTGTCCAACTCAGGGTACAATATACACCTAGGATTGTCCAAGACAAGGTTGATGCTTGGGAAGCATGCGTGTTAGTTTTGAATAAGAACTAGTTCCTCTTGGATGTGCCATATATATGAAGTCCAAGACCACTAAAATATTCCTACAGTGAGAATTATCATGCCAAGAGCTATGATTGAGATAAATATTGGAAAACCTTGATGCTAAAAGATATTGAAAATATTGAACATAAGAATTTGATGATAATGTGATTAAATTATATGGTTATGTTATTCAATAAATACTATGTTAATTACTCAAATTATAATTTTTTTCCAAATTATCACATATATGTATAGTTTACATTGGTTAATTTACATTAGTTATTCACATATATTTTAATAAATTTACATATTATAAATTATCTTTTAACTCTAATATTTAATCTATTAAATCCATTGCTAATACTTAAATAATTATGGGAGAAAGGTGGCATTAAACTCATAAAATTCCATAAAATAGTTTTCATTGAGGTCCCAAGTCCATGGTGAGAGTAACATAGGGCAATAAGTTATAGTTATAATTGTTTTAACAAAAAAATTAAGAAAAATGTGGAAGAATAGACAAGGCACACAAATTGTTTGATAAAATAACTCAAAGATATATTATGTCATAGATTGTGATGATAGTAGGATATGCACAAAATGGATTTGTTAAAAATACTTTATAAATATTCAAGAAAATGTTGGTATGGTGTAAAGCTACACTTGAAAACCTCTGCTAGCATCCTCCTTGCCTATGTTAAAATGGGAGGTTCAAGATAGGATATGGACATACACCAAATCATAATGGAAAGGGAATTTTCATTAGATGTTATAGTTGCAACTATCCTAGCAGGCATGTATGAAAAATGTGGAACTATAGGCAAGGCACATGAAATATTTAATATAATTCCTCAAGGAGATCTCATCTAATGTAATACAAAGATTCTAGGTTACGAAAAAAATAGATTTGTTGATAACTTGATAAGGATTTAGAATATTTCAAGAAAATCTAATTAGCAGTTTAATTATAAATTCTATAACATGTAACAAAATCCTCCCTACTTGTGCTAAAATGGGCACTTTGGAAGAGGGTATGGAAATCCATTAGAGAATAATGGAATGGTGAGCATTTTCTAGATATTATAGTTGAAAATGCTCTAGTAAACATATATACAAAATGTTGAAGCATAGACAAGGTAGTTAATTTTATGATCGAATGTCTAAAAAATGTGGTCTCATGAAATGCCATGATTATATGATATGCACAAAATAGATTGTTTAAAAGTGATTTACAAAAATTCAATCAAATGCAATTAGTATGTGTAAATATAAACTTGACAACCTTTTCCAACATTATCCTTACCTATACCAATATGGAAGCTTTGAAATAGGTTATGGACATCCATAAAAGCATAATAGAACGGGGAATTTTCTCAAATTTTATATTGTTATGATTACCTTGGTAGAAATGTATGCAAAATGTGGTACCATAGATAGGGCATGTTAAATGTTTGAAATACAAATCTTCAAAGATATGCCATCTTATTAAATCCAATGGTTGTAAGGTATGCACATAATAGATTTGTTGATAACTTGATAAGGATTTAGAGACTTTTAGGCATATACAATTAATAGGTATAAAGTCAAATTCCATAACCTTTTCTAGCATCCTTTGTTCCTATGCTAAATGGGAACTCTAGAAGAGAGTATGAACATCCATCAAAGCATAATATAAGGGGGAATTTTATCAAATATTATAGTTGGAAATTCTATAGTAGACATGTATGCAAAATGTTGAAGCATAAAGAAGGTTGTGAGCTATTTGACATAATGAATTAGAAATAGGTGGTCTCAAATGCCATGATTTTAGGATATGTATAAAATGAATAGTTTAAAAAGGATTTACAAATTTTAATAAAATGTGATTGATAGGTGTAAATATTTTTTTTATAAATTTTTCCAACATCCTCCTTGGCTGTGCCAAAATGGAAGATATAAAATAATGTATGGACACCCATTAAAGCATATGGGAAGCAGGGATTATTTTCACATGTTGTAGTTGCAACTTCCTTGGTAGACATGCATGCAAAATGTGGAAGCATAAACAAGGCATGTGAACTATATGATAGATTGCCTAAAAAAATATTTCCTAATGGATTGCATAATTGTACAAAATGGACTTGTTGAAAATGTTTTAGAAATTTTTAAGCAAATGCAGTTGAAAAGTGTAAAGCCAAATTCAATAAAATTTTCTAGCATCATCACTACACATGCCAAAGTAGGAGCTTTGGAATAGGGTATGAACATCTATCGAAGAATAAAGGATAAAAAACTTTGTTAGATGTTGTAGTTATAGTTTTCTTGTTAGACATGTATGCAAAATATGGAAGCATAAACAAGGCAAGTGAATTGCTTGACATAATGCCTTAAAGAGATGTGGTACCATGGGTTATAATGGTTGTAGGATATTCACAAAATATATTTATTGAAAAATCTTTAGAAACTCTCAGGATAATGCAATTGGTAGGTGTAAACCCAAACTTGAGAACCTTTGCTAGCATATTCTTTAAACACATTTAAATAAATAGAATAAAAATCAAAGAAGGTGGGATATTGAAAAATTTATTGCAAAGTGTGATGATTTGCATAAGAATAGAACTCTAGTGGAAGAGGGCAAACATGCACCTAAACAAAAGTAAAATTTCATCAAATCTCATTGTAATGAGACGAATACCCAATGGGAATGTGTTTACATATTTACTAAATTTTTCTTCAATTACCCTTCAATTCTTTTGTATGGGTTGGTGTATCAAAGTTGAATGAACCCACACCTTACATGTTTGCATTAAAATTATAACAATACACGTTTATAATTTAATGCCTAATTCAATGTTGATTATATGATAGCTAACCCTTCAACAACACCCACCACTCCCTTCCCCCTCTCCCCCTACTCCCCACCCTCTCCATGCCCCAAACTTACATATCACATATAATTTAATATGCCCATATCCCCTCATATATATGTAGTATACCACTTTTCATTTGACTAATTAAAAACCCCTCTAATATGCATGAATGTGCTACTATGACATATTGGTTGATTAATGAATCCCTTGTGCATCAAATTTATCTTCTTCATTATTCCAAGAGCCAAATACCCTTATTTCTATACAATTAATTTCTAAAAATAAGAGTAATTTTCACACTTTATCATTGCATATTATTATTCATTTTAATTTAAAATAATTTATACTAAATTAATTACATTTAATTAATTAACCCAATATTTTCCATCCCTAAAGACTATATTTAGACTGAAATAACTATTCTTGATACTGTTCTAATTCATATCCGTTCTCTGTTGGATATCCTTAAACTTAGATCTATACTATATTATTTAATACAATCTATTTGTTTAATTATGCAATTAGTCTTAATTATTTCAATGATTTTTCATGTGTTTTGTTCTACTTCTCATTAAATATAATTGTAAAAAATATGAAACTTCCATGAAAATTAAAGACATTAGATTTCATCCGATGATAAATTACTGAATGTGATATGAAATTTTGATGCAAATAAATCATACACAGTTTAATCCAGAAAAAAAATCATCCGCAGTTTAATCCAGAAAAAAAATAAAATCATCCACAGTTTAATCCAGAAGAAAAATACTTATCTTCCATGAAGAATTAATAAATATAAAATGTAAAGTAAAGTCGGTATCATAAGCGGAAAGCATGGGAGTTTTGTCACTGTTAACTGATGTCATGTTAGGAGAGCATTTCAGTGGGCGACCGATGGGAATCTATAGAAGAAAGAGAAAGATACCTGCCTAGGCAATCAGACCAACAACCTAGTTATTCAATACATAGAAAGTCATCGCAGGCCTATATACAAGATCCACGAAACTTCAACTCAAAATAAACTCCTACTTCAAAGCAAATCAACTGTATTATATATACAGTCAAGTCTACGAGACAACCAAAAACAGTTTTGGATTTGGCCATTCCAATGGCTACCCATCGTTTATTAGGCAACATAGCAGTTGGGTTTGATGCCTTGGGACGCATACTAATTATTGTCATCTTTCTTCTGAGAGTTATTGGATTCTTTGGACGATATTTATTAAAGTATGCTGCAAGCCTTGTGATTATCTTATTGCTATGTTGGATAATAGCTATTGCTGTTTCTCAGATCTATCTTTCTATCAATAGGAGGAAAACAAAAAGCAGAAGTGTGCACAGAATCTGCTGGCATATCAGTCCATCTCTAGAAGTTAAAAATCATTTAGACATCCTTCAATAAGAATAGTTGGTATGAGATTTTTACAGTTCATACAATTGTAGAACAAGTTTTTGGATTCAACTATATTAGTCTTAAGATTGATATTTAAAGAAGTTAAAAATCCTGTATATAAACATACTTTTATTTCAATTCACCTGAACTTGTTGGATTGAGAAGTTTCTATTCTAGTATTAAACGTTGTTTTGGAGAGTCACAGCTTGTTTATGACTCAGAGATTGATACTCTAAACCTCACATATCTATTGTTGGACCCTGCAAGTAATGTGATGCCTGACCTTTTCAATAGAGTCATATTTTAGTGTAGTACCCATCAAGTAAATTGTTTACTAATGAAATTTCATGAATTCAGTTACAATTGTAAAAAGCAAACAAGACAGTCGTTGTCTATTTCATTAATGTTTTCTGCAGTCCCATTATCTATTCTTCAAGGCAGTTATTGTCCATTTCTATGCACATATATCATTCTACACGGATTTGTCATAGTTTCTATTCAAAGACTATATCAGAAGAGGGAGAACAGTGAACGGCACAACTGTAAGAAAATAAAAGAATTCCAAAGTATTCTTTGTGGGATTCGAACCCGTTATTTTGGAATTTCAATGGTTGTCTGCAAATCATCTTAACTGGGTACTTATGCAGCCACCTCACAAATGGCATATTAGTTCCAAATGAATGTCAAATTCTATACTTTTTTCAAATAAATGAAGAAATTTTGGGACTGATTCTGATACTATTTATTTTGTTCTTCCTTACTTGAGTCTATCTACCGAGGCTTTCTTTAGACAGTCTTGAATGGGTGCTATTTTCAATGTTTTTGAATTCTCTGGCTTGAAGCCAACCGACATCATGTACTCTAAATTAACACCACACAATTACCCAAACTTAAGAAACACAAATACTTCTCTTTATTTGAGGAATATAACAAATATTTAATTCACCAACTTAATTAATAGATCTAAATCCACACTCACACATCGCACTTTGTCTATTTATCTCAATGTACACTCAAGAAATGTGTATATGTTAATACGAGGAATTAAATAAAAAAAATTAATATTCATTTTCTAATGGTTATATTATTTTTATACTATAAAAAATATATTATATTATTCATAGAAAATAGTAGGTTGTAGAAATTATATCTTCAAAATTTAAGTGGGGTCAAGTTAAAACAATACGACAAAGTTGTTGAAGCAATGAGAGCTACATGAATAAGGAGTGGAGGGAGGTCATGATCATCTGACTTACCTTATACATCAACAAGGCTAGAGCCATCAATGATAGGCTTCCAATCAATAATTACACCCTATTCTTGATTATCATCCTTTATAGATGGTTGAGTAATACATACATGAAAAATAACTAGATTCAAGCATGCAATCTTCCTCGAATCTGACCATTCATGAGCCCCTTAGTCATGATGCTACGAGGAGGTTGAAGGTGGGTGGGAGTACTATGACCACCCATTGATAGACTAATC
Source organism: Sequoia sempervirens (assembly GCA_007258455.2). NCBI lineage: Eukaryota > Viridiplantae > Streptophyta > Pinopsida > Cupressales > Cupressaceae > Sequoia > Sequoia sempervirens. Next base: position 12,360 of record VDFB02116360.1, on the reverse strand, counting down.
CTTGGCTCTTTGAGAAGGTGGCAGGGAAGGATATGATTGAGAGTCATGAACTCCCTGATTAGTCTAATTGTGTCCACACCAGTGTTCATGAGGAGAGGAATGATCCTTGAAGGTAGGTAAAGGCAACGAGACTTTGGTAACTATACACGGAGTATTACCCTAGTGATCTAATAGCACCCATAAATCTAAAAATGATAGCTTTCCACAAGGTGAAAGGGGAAGCCTAAAAGGAAAAAGAAATATTGAGAAATCTAAAAAATTCCCATGAACAATCAATTTTCATCCATAGGAATCTAAACAACTAGGCTTAGGAAGAAAGGATTTCTTGTAATATTAACTTTTTTTTCTATTGTATATACAAAACTATTTTTTTGATAAAAAATATCCAAGTGGTGCAAGGCCTATTTGATATTGTGTTCTTCTTCCAATATAGCAACAATGGATTCATCTAAATTGACCAATTGAGTGGTGGAATTAGAAGAATAAATGATTTTAACTAGGTTCAATGAAACAACATGAGATAATAGATAGCCAAATCCTTTAGCTATAAGCATATAATGGGAAAGAGGAAAATGGAATCCTTGATGAATAGACCTAAAATGCCTAAAGGAATCATATTCACAATCATTATTAGTAATACAAGTAGAACATTAGCAAAAAGAATTTTGATTGATGCATAAAATGGAGTTTGAATCCTAATGATTTAAGCATGTGGAAAAGATAAAAGGCCATTCAATGTGATAATAGGCTTTTGAGAAATCAATTTTAAGAAAGATTGGTCATTGTTGAAAATATTTGGCCCATTCCAACCCTTCCTAAACAACAATAGTATTTGTATGCAACCTAAAATGGTCACCTAGACTTTGGGCCCCATTTATTTAATTTGTCAACATCAACTTTCTGAATCAATGATTGTCACATTTTCAAATCAAATTTCTTAATCAATTCATAACTATTTCAAATGTTTCAATTTTCCCTAAGGTTTGAATGCTTCATTAATTTTATTTAATCAAAAGAAATAAATCCCTTTTAATAAATAAAATAATGCTATTTAATTGAAGTTAATATTACTTAAATAAAATGATGCTATTTAATTAAATCTATTTTTAATTAAATAATTTTATTTTATTTTATTAATATTCATTTCTAAATTACATAATCTTATTTTATTTTATTAAAAGAGATATTATCATCTTAAATTAAATAAAATAAATGAAATATCCTCTCAAGAATATCTTGTGATGAAAAAAAGGAAACAAATCAGTTAAAAGGGAAATAAACTAAAAAAAGAATTCCAATCAAGATTTGTTTCTATTTTTCTATTTATCCCACATTGCTTCTGAATTTGCCTTCAATTCTACTTTTGCCTATAAAATGAGCCCTCTCATTCTCATTTCAAGAATCACGAATTTTTACATCAGACTTATGCTACAAATTTGAATTTTATCATTTGAGATTACATTAGTTTGATTATATAAGCATCTTATTTTTAGAGCATATAGTTTAATATTACATTTTAGCTTAATCTTCATAGTAGATTAATTTGCAAAATAATTCATTTATGGCATTGCATGTAGATTAAGTTTCATTTCAATAAATTAGTTTGGTTTATTACATTTTACAGCCATTTAGATTAGTTTTCATTGTTGCATTGCAAGAACAGGATTCATGGAGATTGGCATTCTTGCTTCTCCTCTTTGAATCTCTCATTCCAAGATTGTATTTGCAGGGGTAACAGGGTTAATCTGAGGGCCACAATATCAATCCTGCTCTTCTCGGATAGAGAGCGTGAATTGATTTGCAAGGACTCATTATTGAGTATCCCTTGCATGCAAGGATTCTGAAGTATAACATATTTTCAGTTATACAGTATTATCAAGGTTTTGTGTAGAAAATGTATCCCTACAATTTCACACTTGTTTGGGCCCTCCCTACTAAATTTGGGCTTCTTTATGCCTTATTTGGTCCTATTTTGCATCCAAAAGCCTAATTTAATGCATTTTTCTAAGGATGATCCGGACACATATCAAATGACCAATCATAATTTAATGATTTTGGTTTGTATGGCCTAGTTTTAGTGATTTGGGATTCATACACCACCTTGGGCATATGGGTCCCACCTAAGATTCGGGACCTAAATTTGAATTTGGCATCTAGAACTCAACAATTCTTGAAATTTGCATACCAAGTTTAGCCTACTGGGACTCATATGCCCCAACTATTGTATGAGTCTCGCTTAGCTTGGACCTAATTTTGAATTCAATTCTTGGTGGGATTTTATTCTCTCAGATATGATGTCAGCTTGTAGTGTTGTAATTTTGGGAAATTTGGCATAAGTATAAATACAAGGTTACTTCACATATTTTCTCCTAGCACTTTTTGAGATCAAGCATTCTAGCAATTCAAGTGTATTCAAGAGCATTCAAGAGAATTCAAGAGTGATTATCAAGTGTTTTGGAGCTATATCCAAGATTCAAGCATCATGTCAAAGTCATCATGCATCATGTTTTTTTTATCTAGCATTTATGATGTAGGTTCTTATGATTCAAGAAAGCATTCAAGTCAAGATCTACAACATACAAGCAAGATTCAAGATCCACATTCATGCTAGCCATTACATATAAGATTGCAGCCTTTTGTTCAAGGGTTTGGTGAGTTGCAACATAGCTTATTTGTTCATTCACCATTCCTTCATTCTATTTGATTTCATTTCAAGGTTTGATTACCAAAACAGGGTTTGACCAAGGAAAACCCCTATCCACTAACAAAAAAATATTTATCCCTCTTTGATGTGGGATTTTTAGATTTAGGTTGAAGATCCACTAAAGAGCAAGTTTGGAGAAAGTTGCAAAGTTGTCATCTACATTGCAAGATCATGAAAAGTCATTTACACAACATAATTCAAAGTTTAAGATTCATAGATTTGACAGGAGAGAGGCTATAGGAAATAATTAGAGCATATCATAGTTTTAGATCAACCTTGATACTAGGAATTTAAATTGCCACTTGTGGTGTATGAGTCCTAGTATACCAGATTTCAAGCATTTTCTGTAGATCTTGGTTTAGCAGTTCCAAATTCTAGTCTTGGACCGAAACCCTAAACTGGGACTAAATCACCCCTACTAGTGTATGAGTCCCAATGTGAATCAAAATTTATATTTTTGGAAGTACATGTACCTTGTTTCAAGCATCTTCAGTTTTCTAGGTGCCCCTCTGTCCTTTCTTAGTCTATTATTCTGATTTTCAATTTCGTATCTTAAGTTGCATAGTTAGGTTTGCGTATCATTGCATCTTCTTTCCAAGCCTTTGCTTGGTAGTGAACCCCCTTTTGTCTCTAATCACACCTCTAGGAAACCCTATTGTAGATCTCTTTTCCTAATTCCATTCTTAGATTGAGATCTTTAGGGTTTCCTTTAATGAGACTTGAAGGAAATAGGTGGAGGAACCCTAATCCCCCTTTAGTTCCATCTCCCTAAAGATAGAACAACTATTTTAGAGGTTTCATTTTTGTTAACTTGACCTTCAAACCTTTATTTTCTGATTTAGAGTGCATCATAGTCCTAGATCTAGCTTACATTAACTTTGCATTAGGTCTTGCATTAGTTAATTTGCATCTAGGGTTTCTAAACTTTACATTAGTGAAAGTGCATATAGGTTGCATTTTTACCTCTTGCATAATTGAATTTCACATGAAATTTGTAATTGCACTTAGTCTAGACATCATACAAACCAGAAAACCTAACATTCACTCAAAATTTGTTGAAATTAGTGCAAAAACCCTAATTTGAGACTCATATGCCCCTCCAGGAGATTTAGTCCTAGTGCAAGTGGTTTTACCTGATTTTTGGGTATTTTGTGTGGAATTTTTTTAGCATTTGAACCCTTGAAAAACCCTGACTGGGACTCAAATGCCCCTTTGGGCGATTTAGTCTCGTGTCAGAACTGAAACTACATTTTACAGCATTAGAAACCTTGTTTCTATGCTTCTATTTGTTGTTGTTAGATTTTTGTTTTAGTTTACTGAGTTTTTGTTACATTCATTTCATTAAATCTAGCTTAATTTGATGCATTTTTAAACATAAGAATTGGAATTAATGCATATCATTTATCTTGTGTTCATTGCATCCAGCTTGCATTTCATTGATTGTCCCTTGCATGAGCTTTACAACTTGGTGTCCTATTGCTAATACTATAGTGAGATGAAGTTTGAGACTCATGTCATCCCGTGTTAGCACAATTATCATAGATCTTGGGTTATCTAGCTCTTTCACTCCTAGTGTTGATACTAGTCCACTAGATATGGACCATACCCTTAACAACCCTTTTCCTTCAAGTAGTTTGACAAGTGTTGAAACAATGATCGCTAGTATTCTGCAAGAAAACATAATCCAAATCCATGAAGACTTAGCAAACCTACAACATCAAGTGAGTACTAAAAACATTTCCACATTGTTATTCCCCACCATAGATAACATACTTCTCATGATTGAAAGTGAAGGAGTGAAACTTGTGCGCAACCTAGCTCAGATTTTTGGAAAAAATCTTACCTCAATGACTACTTGTGCTCAACCTTTGGACAATTTCCAAATTCAAGGAGGGACCCAAATTCCTCCTACAACCATTGCCTCTATTCCTACATATACCAACCCTCAAGTTACAACAACGATGTAACCTACTAGTAATATCTTTCCTACCTTGGGTATTTCCGCTTGCAATCCTAGTACCTTTGTGGCATCTCATGTCATATTTCCTACCATTTTACCTCCCATAAGAATTCCATTCACTTCCCCCTCAAACACATATACACCTCCACCATATTCACCTCCATCTCAAAACATGACTAATGACACCATACTTAACCAACTTTTGCAAAATGTTTCATCCCTTCAAAAGAAATTTCCGCCATAAACCAAAATCAAAATGGTCAACCTACATACTATGTCAAAAGCAATCCCTTATCCTTGGAGATATTGAGAACACCGATATCACAAAGCATAGAGATTCCTAGATTTGAAACATATGGGGGAAAGGAGATCCTTTTAACCATGTTTTCACTTATACCACCTTATGTAGTTATTTTGTCCTTGAGGATAAGCTCTTGGCTAAGCTTTTCCCTAGATCCTTGAAAAATACTGCCTTAGAATGGTTTTCCTCACTACCAAATAACTCAATTCGTTCATTCAATGAACCTGTTGAGGCCTTTATAAACCATTTCCAAGTGCACATGAATCCTAAGATGACCTTAGCTGATTTGATGAGATGTAAGAAAAAAGATGATGAAAAGGTTGAGTTCATTTCATGCTACCAATCGCTTTATTCCCAAATCGACGTAAATATTCCCAATCCTCACCTTCAACAAATTTTCATTGAGAACTTGCAAACTAAGATACAAGATAAGCTTGGCATGATGAAGTTTCCTTCCTTTGTAAAATTGTGTACTTCCCTTCGTGATTATCAAAACTTGGTTAGTAGTCATGAAACAAACCCCACCTCTAGCCATTCTAAAAAGTCCAAATCCACAAACCAAAACTATTATCAACCTTTTAGGAAATAGAATAAAGGCTTCCTTCAACTAAACCCCCCTCAACCAATTGAACATGTTGATACCCAAGTGGTTGCTATAAAGAAGACAACTCCTTTTACATTTAGGGATCTGGCTAGACAATTTACTCCCTTACCCAATACCCTACATAGCACAATGTCACAACTTCTAGAACAAAAGATGATCACCTTACCTCCCGTTAAAACTCCTAATCCTAATAAGACTTTACCTCCAAACTTTAGATTGAATTCCTATTGCCATTATCATTGACAAAATGGACATGACACGAAACATTATAAGCATATTAAACATCTTGTGCAAGACCTCATTGACTTTGGTTGACTTCAAATTTGAGGTGTTAATGATCAATGAAATAAGTTTGTTTCCCCTCCTAACCAAAACTTAAAAAAACTTTACCAACCCTATGCCAAACCACGATATTTCATTTGTCAAAGCTTATGAAACTAAGAATAATGATGTGATGAATGTTGACGCAGATGATGACAACATGGATATTACTGAACAAGGTCCTATGTATACCGATGAGCAAAGTCCTGTGGATAACATGGTGGGATTGATCAAAATTCTACCTTGTAAGGGATGAACTAGAAATCCTCTTGACATTGCTTTCTCATCTAAAGATATAATTATAAATGCACATAATTGTCCTCTTTACATAGCTGATTGAATCAATAACAAGCCCACTAATGGGATACTAATTGATCTTTTCCGTGGAGAGAATGTGATCACCGAATAATTCTTACTTGTGCATGAACTCTACCAAGAAACATATGATAAACGAAAAGCATGGATAAAAATGCATAATGGTTTCTCTTGCCCTACGATGGGATTGATCACCCTTCCTCTGAAAATCAAATTGAAACACTTATGTGTGAAGCTTGGTTATCCATGGCTACACTCCATTGAAGCCATCTCATCAATCATGCATAAATGATTAAAGTTTCCCTTTGACAATGAAATATTTATTGTGCACCATAGTGGCTTTAATCCTCTATCTTTCTGTGGGAACTTTTCATTGGATTTATTTTGGATTGGGCCTATGGATCCTATTAAACCTCATGAAGAATTATTTTTCAAATCCTATCATAAGTTTAAGGTAAAATGCATAGCAAAATTATAACATAGAAACATGCCTCAACCCATGATTGAGCCTCCTATCCTTGACGAAACTATGATTGAACCATAAGACATTCCAAGTAACCAAGACCAACCTAATACATAGCTTTTTCCTATCTCCTACAAATGACCAAGAGACAACCAAAGAAATCTCGCCACACCTCCTAAGATAAAACAAGTTTACAAAGCTAAAGAGAAAGTAGTTGAAAAACCTCTTATGGTTCCTTGTGTTCCTCTGCTAAGGGAAGAAAAGAAACCTATGGTTGATAAAATCTCTCATACACAAGCACAACTTTAAAATTGTACTAAAAGAAATGGAAATTCTAGAGAGCATAGGCATCTAGACGTCGTGCTCTTGCTCGAAAGTTAAATGAAGAAAACAACAAAGAAAATCAACATCCAAACTTGACTGAAGCAATACACAATGAGTCTCCCTCTTCACCACAACATAAAGATCCTATATTGCAACTGCAATAAGAGCTAAATCATTCTTTGGACATTATCATTCGACCTCCCATTGTGATTAACTTGGATGAAAATGATGAGGTTGCTAAAATCGATGAAGTGCATAATGAATTAAATACATTTTTTTCCTCTTCTATGAGCTTAAATGACAATCCTCCTAGGAAGAGTGTTGAACTTGGTGATAACCCTAGTAATGCAGTCGATGTTGTCCCTTTGGCTAGTTGCCTGCCTTTCATTTATGATGAACAAGATTGGGATGTGGATGACCTACTATAGGTTGAATCACATGTTCCTTACTAGTCTTTTGCTTTTTCATATTTCTCTATGTGATTGCATATGTGTAATGTTATCCCCCATGATGTTTCATTTGATGTATCTCTCTTTGTGACATTCCTCTATATGTACCTACTTTCTTCTATATGTCGTAAACCCTTTACCTTTTTCATTTGTCTTGTGTTTTCCATTTGGGGATGATGCAAGGCGTCGAGACATTTAGGCCTCTTCCATGTTGATCCAAAAGCTTTTCCTTTATCTCTTTCATTTGTCTTGTGTTTTCCTTTTGGGGATGCCGCAAGGTGTCGAGACATTTAGGTCTCTTCCATGTTGACCTAAAAGGATTTTTCTTTGTTTTCACTCTCTTTGTGTCATTCTTCTAGTTCTATGAGTATTTGGGGAATGATGACAGTTCTGAGCTCTCTAAAAAAATTGTAGCAAAGACGTACTGACCCTGAATCCATGGATCCCTTATGTGATTTTTGGATTTCATTTTGGGGGAAACCCCTTTTCATGACACAACTTTATTTGGAAACATACTACTTATCATAGGGATTTCCAAATAAGCTCTCATGTCCTCTTTATTGTTAGCATTATCATTTGCCACTTTAAAGTAATTTCTCACAACATGGTGTTTAACAATTTCTTTAAAGTGGGGGCATACAATGACATTATTCTTTTGCATCTTACAATTCATGTTTCATTATGTAGTCTTCTTACTTCGTGCGATGTGTCTTTCACTTTTTGGTGACATTGGGTGTGATGTACTTCAAGAGAATGATCTCTCTTAGCATGTTGTATTCCTCTTAGTGGCTTGATATGAGACACTACATCCCCTGAGTTGTGAATATTCTATTCTTTGATTGGTCCTAGATCTTGGAGACATTAGGCACAATGTTCCCTAAGTTAAGACCTTACATGAACTAAGAAAAACTCCTTTGAATGTACTTTACACTATGTTGCATAATTTACAATATATGTTATATGGCCACCTTACATAACACTTTTTGCTTTCCTGTGGTGCGATCCTGTTTATTCATGGGTTTCAAACATACAAAGCTTTGCTTGTCTCATGAATCTTGTTGTCGTGTTCTGTGACACCTTATCAAAGTTATCAAGAGGTATAGCTTTGGTATGGTTACCATATGGGAGCTGAACTTAGGTGTTACTTTCCCATAACCACTTGCTTGTTTGTGTGAGCACATACTGGCCACATGCATATGTGTCTCACTTGGGGCTCACCTAGTGGATGCCCTAAGGTTTCACTAGCCCTTGTGAGTGTGTATTTGGTTTGCATTGTGGACATTGTGTCCCACTTGTAAATGTTTTGGACAAAAAACTTAGATTTGATCCACAACATGCAAGACAAATGGTTTAAGCTTGATCCACCCCCCTTTTTTTGTTTTTCTTTCTCTTTCTATTTGTATCTTTGGCAACACATGCTTGTGCCTTGTTGTTGCTCCTTACATTATTTACATGTGTGTTCTCTTGTGCCTATGTTGGTTTTCCATAGGATCTTGATCCTAGGGGCTTGCGCAACCCTCTTGATCGTTGTCATCCTATCTCACTAGCATTGGTACATTTGGACCCCTCTTCATTCAAGTTTTTTCTACTTTAGTGTGAGTTTGAAGCAAGTTAATCCTCTCACTAAAGTGGGGGCTAAATGTAGTGTATAAAAATGCATCCCTCTATTTTCACACTTGTTTGGTCCCTCTCTACTAAAATTGGGCTTCATTATGCCTTATTTGGTCCTATTTTGCATCCACAAGCCTAATTTAATGTGTTTTTAAGGATGATCCCAACACATATCAAATGACCAGTCATAATTTAATTATTTTGGTTTGTATGGCCCATATTTAGTGATTTGGAACTCATATGCCACCTTGGGCATATGGGTCCCACCTAAGTTTCAAGGCCTAAATATGAATTTGGCATAGAGCTTAACAATTCTTGAAATTTGTGTCCCAAGCTTAGCCTACTAGGACTCATACGCCCCAACTGGTATATTAACCCTACCTAGCTTGGAACTAATTCTAAATTCAATTCTTGGTGGGATTTTATTCTCCCAGATTTGATGTTGGCTTGTAGTGTTGTAATTTTGGGAAATTTGGCATATATAAGTATAAATACAAGGTTATTTCACATATTTTCTCCTAGCACTTTTTGATACGAAGAATTCTATCAATTAAAGATCATTCAAGAGTGATTATCAAGTGTTTTGGAGCTATATCCAAGATTCAAGCATCATGTCAAAGTCATCATGCATCATGTTTGTTTTTGAGCTAACATTTGTGGTGTAGGTTCTTATGATTCAAGCAAGCATTCGAGTCAAGATATACAACATACAAGAAAGAGTCAAGATCCACATTCATGCTAGCCATTACATACAAGATTTCAACCTTTTGTTTAAGGGTTTGGTGAGTTGCAACATAACTTATTTGTTCATTCATTATTCCTTCATTCTATTTGATTTCATTTCAAGGTTTGATTACCAAAATGGGGTTTTACCAAGGAAAACCCCTATCCACTAACAAAACAACAATTTTCCCTCTCTTTGATGTGGAATTTTTAGATTTAGGTTGAAGATCCATTCAAGAGAAAGTTTGGAGAAATTTGCAAAGTTTTCAAAGTTTTCATCTACATTGCAAGATCACGGAAAGTCATTTATAGAATAGAATTTAGAGTTTCAAATTTAGAGATTTGATAGGAGAGAAGCTAGAAGAAATCATTAGAGGATATTAGAGTTTTAGATCAAACCTAATATTGGGACTAAATTGTCACTTGCAGCGTATGAGTCCCAGTATACCAGATCTCAAGCATTTTTTACAGATCCTGGTTTAGTAGCTCTAGATTTTGGTTTTGGCTTGAAACCCTAAACTAGGACTAAATCGCCCCTACTGGCATATGAATCCTAGTGTGCATAAAAATTCAAATTTTTGGGAGTATAGACCTTGTTTCAAGCATCTTCATTTTTCCAGGTTCCCCTCTATCCTTTCCTAGTCTATTATTTTGATTTTCAATTTTGTATCTTGAGTTGCATAGTTAGGTTTGCATATCATTACATCTTCTTCTTTCTAAGCCTTTGCTTGGTGGTGAACCCCCTTTTGTCTTTAATCACACCCCTAGGAAACCCTATTGCAGATCTCTTTTCCTAATTCCATCCTTAGATTGAGATCTATAGGGTTTCCTTTAATGAAACTTGAAGGAAATAGGTGGAGGAAACTTAATCCCCCTTTAGTTCCATCTCCCTAAAGATAGAACCACTATTTCTGAGGTTTAATAAGGATATATCTAATTTAAAAATATAGTTTTCTTAGGATGAACAAGTTGGGGGAGAAGATTGTGCAAATTCAAGGAAATATCTTTAGTAATGATCTTGTAGAATCATTCAACAAAGTGGTTAATTTCTAATTATAAATTTCCTCTAGATTTCTCAACTAAGCTATGAATTTAATATTAATTTTATTTATTATTTAAAATTACTTATGAATTGGAATAGAAGGCTTCAAGGTAAACCTTATGAAGATACTCAACCACTAAATTCTAAAGGGATCCATACAATTCTCATGGAAATCCATAAGAGATAGGAGCTTTGTCATTAGCCATGGCAAAGACAACCACACAAATGTCTTATTTAGTGATCAATTGATCATAGAGGATTTGTCGAGAATTAGAAACTTGGAAAGGAAATACCCTTAGGTATTGTTATAGAGAATTATATTATTTAGGAGTGTCATATTGAGTTGTAAATACTTTCTCATAGTGCTAGACAAGGGTCTAGAGAATGTCTAGAGGCTAATTCAAAAAATATTGGTCTTCTTTAATATTTTCAATGGCTTGAGAAGTATGGATAGTACATAAGGCATACAAAAGCTCCTTATAAAATTTATCAGGACAATATTTAGCTAACTTGAATATGGGATTTATTTTTATGTCCTATAAAATATTGGCTATGTGCAATTACAAGACAAGAGAAAAATGATGAGCCTCCGAACTGGTCATGGCTTGGTTGAAATCCAAGGTAGTTGCCTCATATGAGTGACAATATAAGTAGGCTAATTGGAACCCATAATTCTAGAGGAAGCATGAGGTACATTTGATGCATCATTCCACCAATTAATCAATCATATTTGATAGATGGGATAGGGATCTAGGTTATAAACACATTGATTATGGGCCAATATGGTCTTATGTGTCAACTATGATGTGTTTAAAAAGAACTGTATTCTTAACTTTGGATTTAGAAAATTTATATTTAGTGCAAAATTTTGTGGAATAGTCATTCAAAAGGACAATACCAAACAAAGGCTCCATTGGAAATGAATAAAAACTAAAACAATGTAAGAAAGGATTACGTTGACAACATGGATCTATTAAGTTTTTTGTAAACTCTCTTAGATTCAACCTTGAGATTGCTCCACATGTACCACATCACATGATCATGGTGATGATTGAGATTAAGATCAAAGAGCCACAATTTATTGGACATCAATACTAAGCCTCTCCTTCACAAGCCATTTGGGCATGTGCATGGAAATAGGGACCCAAAGGGGGCTAAAAATGAACACTTTTTTTCCTTTTGAAATCACTAAAAAGTAATCTTAGATGAGAAGTCGAAGATAGTTATGCTCAAAATTTGATTATGTGACAATAACATGATTTGTATTGCTTAAATCCCAGTTTCTTAATTACTATTTTTTTTAAATGATAGACATTAAATGGTTCAACTAGGAGGAGCACACAAAGTGCTTTTATTTTTGAGCAAAAATATAGCATAGCATCTAGTGTGCTCCCTTTAAAATGTTGACTTTTTAAGAGTATTTCATAAATCATTTTGGGGAAAAATTAGCTAACATTATGTAGTTTATGCTTGATTTTTTTACTAATTTTTAAAAATCAATATATGATTTATTATTATTATTTTTAATTTGGACACATCTTGA
>VDFB02116359.1:0-15366 GCA_007258455.2 Sequoia sempervirens | reverse complement strand
TACTGGCTCATTTGGAATGGTAATACGAGGAGGAGGGTACAGAGCCAAATACTATTCGTACTCAGGAGTAACGGGTGCCTCAACAATGTCTCACCGCATATCCCATGCCGATGGTTGTAGAGCATGATAACCCTCAACAAGTGCCCCATAAGGCAAGCATGGACCCCAATCACTGGCATCTATCTGTTGTCGTCCATAGTGTGCTACTCCCTGTGGCATACAATGAACAATCCCATACTGTCTGTAGACGCGGTGAAATAGGAATCGCTCCAAAATCCTAGGGCTCTTCCCTATCAAATACATCGAATTGGCCAAAAATCCCAACTCGATATCATCATCATCCCAGTCATCACAATCTAAATAGCGACGCCAGGTCACTGTCTCCACATCATCAAGAATCTGCCTCCAATAATCTAGCTTACCCATCATATGCTGGGTATGCCTACCTCTGTAGTGAAACACATAAGGTTTTGTCACTAGTTTCGATAACACTGGCACACGACGCGTAACAGCAATATGCTCCCATGCCCATACCTGAAGAAGTGTAGCTCCCGCCGATAAACTGCTACCTCCGAGGTACACGATCCAGTGTAAATCATGATATAGTTGAGCAAGCATACACATGCCCCAAGCATATCTCATCCTGTGGGCCACTGTACCCTCTAATACCCGACCCCATCCAAGAGATAGACCCTTTGACCTCTTATCAGGACAAAGGAATCCACCAATAAAGTCAGCCAAAACTGAAGGAAGTGGAGCATATGAATCATAGATCTCTACCCATGGAACCCACTCTCCCACAATATGGGGATCCTGAAAAACTCTCTGCATAGACTCTACCCCACCAACCTCCTCTGAATCATGCACGACAATCTCCCCAACAAAAGGAATGCGAAGAATACGCCATACGTCCTCTAGCATCACGGTCATCTCGCCAGTAGGTAAGTGGAACATGTTGTGGTCACTATGCCACCGCTCTGCTAAAGCTGTCAGTAGACCCCTATTAAGTCTAATATGGGGCATATCCATTAATGAGGCTAAACCACAATCGGTAATATGCTGCCTCTCATCCGCTGAAAGTCATGGTATCATATCAAAAAGCCAGGGTAACTGCTCTTGCACCTGGATAACATCTAAATGCTCCTATTATCATACAAAAAGAACATTTTACAGATCAATACGTTATCAATCAGAAATATCAAACATCAGGAGGTCATCAATTTTTTTAAAAAAAAATTGTGCTTTACCTATCATACTATCAATTTATCAAGAAGGAACCCTCATCTATCAATCAGGTTTATCCCTTCAAAAATATTAATTATTCCTCGCCTATCATGAGGGTAATTATTATCAATCAATGGATCTCGCTCATCATGAGATCGTTTACCGTTTATTTAGTCAAGATCAAACTAAAATAGATGGAATCAACAACAAATCGACGAAATAAAAATCAAAGTGCACAATTTTTCATCAATCTATACTTCCAAGCGCTACAAAATCCTACTGACGCACTACAAAATCTACCTAAAGCACTATAAAATCCTACTGACGTGCTACAAAATCTACCTAAAGCACTATTTCTAATGGCGCACTACAAAATCCCACTGATGCGCTACAGAATTGACTTAACGCGCTAAAACTCTGGCGCACTACAAAAACCTACTGACGCGCTATAGATAAAAGTATGGCATGCTAAAACAGATTATTGAAGCGCTAAACCGCACCTGCTGGGCGCTAAAATGGTAAAAAAATGTGAAAAATGAACAAAAAAGTATAAGCACGAATTACGAGGAAAATTTGGGGTACGTACCGGAGGTCCATAGTCAGCCGGACGCTGGTGACGTCGCACATGCTCAAGTCGGTGGGTGTGGTAAGGGATCAACATCCTGATGCTCTAGCACTCTGAGGGTCTCTATCACAAGATTGTCAAAGTCAAATGCACAAATGACTTTTGAAAATGACCTTTTGAGCTTTTATAGGTTATTTTTGTGGGATTTTCATGGGATTTATTTATTTTTCTTCGAGGAATGGCTAATTTACCCATCTACAGGCATTTTTGTACCGTCGATAAATTGTTTTTTCACCAATTCATCATCAAATCATCATAAAAATTCAAAAAATTTGAAAAATCATAAGAAAATTCAAAATTCATCAATTTATCTCCCGTGGGGGCATATATCGCTATCATTTCAAAATTCAACATCTGGGGCAAAATCAGGCATATTTTTAAACTTTTCACAATAATGGTAGTCGAGGTAATCATTCTTTCAAGCAACACGAACACATCACTAAAGAGGGCAAATGTAGACACCTAAAATTGGTCTGGAGAATCTAATTAATTGAATACGATTTATTTGATTAATTAATCTTAAATTCTTCTACTTAGTAATATTTATTTACATTAAGTTCATTATTAATTCTTCTATTTTCTCTCCTAATTAAATAAACAAAATTAAAAACTTTGTTTTATTTAATTATTATCATTTTCATTATATTATTTCTCTCTTAATTAAATTAACAAAATTAAAAAACTTTGTTTGTTTAATTATTATTACACATTTCTATCATAAAATTAAATACACAACTTAAATAATTTGTGTTACTCAATTACCTCATCATTATTTTCTTAATTAAACAAAAGATATTCTAAAATCTTTATTTAATTATCATTTTCCTTATTAATTTATAAACAAACCAGTTTGATTTCTATTAAATTATTCAATCCTTTTTAAGTAAATCAAAATAAATTAAAATTATTTAAAATTTATGGCAAATCATTTACCACTATTCACTCACCACAATAAAATTCACCTTTCAAAATCTACCACTGGCCATCATTCACTTTGTTTCTGCACAAACCCCAGGAAGTCCTCTCAATCTTCTCTCCAACCACCTTTCCTCCTATCTTTGCTCCTCAGGTTTTCTGGGAGACCAACCTTTTCCATGATTAAATGCCCTCTTAATCCTCCCATGCCATTCACCCTCCGTATTGAATCCCAGCTCTTATCCCAGAGATCCCCTGCAAATGTGCTACCGTGTTTGCAACATGTGTCTTTGCTTACGTGAAATGGATCCCAATCAGGTAATCTTTTACTCCTTTCGCAGGTTTTCCAAGCATCCAACATTCAGCATTCAGCATTCATCCAACATCCATCCAAAGCATTCATCCAACATTCAACATTTGCAGTCATGGCTGCCTAATTAGTTTTATCATTTAATCATATAGGAATAGAATAGTTTAATTCTCATTCTCTAAGTGTCATTTCAATAGTCTAATTAGCTTCTAAAATCTGAGAGCAAAGTAGATTAGAGAGATCTTTAGAGTTAGAGAGCAATAGGATAGATTTCTGAAGATTCTTAGTTTAAATTAGTTAAATTTCTTAAATCTTAGATGCAATGTCCTATTTAGAGGTGTAGAAGCATGTTTAGATTGTTTAACTCATTCCCACGCTTACATTATCCTCCAAGAAGAAGTTGATAATCATGGTAAGCTACGACAGCAGGTTTATAAATTTGAACAAATGCAAAAACAACAGAAGGAACACAGTCCTGATAGAGATTTCATTCCCTTAAGTCAAGAAATATCTCATGAACCTGATTTGCAAAGTCATAACTAGTTGGAGGAGCTTCAATTCTGTCATACAGAGGAGCTGGAAACTACATCACCAGTTAAACTTTTGCCTTCCTTCACTAAAAAAAAAAAATAGTGATTTAGAGTGTGATTCTTTGAGTGATGATGAAAATTATAAGTAGCTTCGCTTCTGGAGTATGAAAGAGCTAGATATTGATGAATTGATTGAAAATGTGTTGGAGGGAGCCATCTCATTATTCTCCATTGAAGGAACGAATGTTCATTTTGGAAAGCATGAGCATGCTGAGGAGGTTTCTATTTTCCCACCCAGTCAGTCACTGAGGTTAGATCTTTCCAGCCAGCAAGGTGATCAAGTGGCAGCTCATGAGCAAAAGATCGGCAAGGAAAGTGCAAGCTTTACCCTTATCAGAGGCTGCCCTATCAGATATTTTTTCCAGATGGAGTTCAATAAAACACCAATGATCAATCATGCACCCACACATGAAGACACAATAGAAGATGTTATCAAGAATGCACCAGCAGCTAAACAAGAGTATGTTCAACCCACTTATCTTCCTTTGGTTGACAATACATATGGTTTTTTTAGTGAGGTAAGTGAATTTATTCACCTCTTCAAGAGGCAATGCATCGTCTTGTTAAACATTTTTCTGTTTTTCACTTAGTTTTCCTTAAGCATGCTAGTCATTGCATATTAAGGGGTAGTTATTTCAATCATCCTGTGAATGGTTTTGTTTGACCAAATTCTTACTGGTTAGTGTAGGGTAGGTTTAGTTGCATTTTTTCAATTCCCTAAGTGTTGTCCCAGCATAGTTAGGTATTTTCACTTCAGTTTCTCTGGTTTCAATAAGTTTTCGGTAACCTGTTATGTTCTATGAGTCTCAAGCGAGTTGCAGCCATGTTCAAAACTGATCTAGGTCTGCTTCTAGGTTTTTATTAAGTGACTTTGAGCCCAATGGACAATTTTTGGCTACTGGTCTCCAATTTTAGCAGGAAAACATCTAGCAAAGGTCACTAGAAATGTTACCTGATTTTCACCTGCAGGCTCAATTAGGCAGGGCAATCTATGTTTTAAGTGTTCATGAAGGCCAAATAGGGACGTTGTTGTGCAGGATTAAATCATACATCTAATGATATTTCTCAAGGAAGTCTGTTAGAAGGCATGTCTCATTCAGATTTGGCAAAAAACTCCTTAAAGAAGAAAGTCATTGAGACCAGCTGAATGTCTTGCTGACTAGCAGCATGTTATACCCATTGGAAAACCTCATAATCGCCAAGACATCTCGGTCGCTATGAGGTGTTATATCTCTCCGCTTGGGATGTCTCGCCAAAAGTTGTTCAGAAGGGTGGCATCGAGGGAAATGATTTTCTTTGGGATGATATCTCTCCGACTGCATAAAGTCTTGCCAAAGGGGATTGCCTTCGGCATAAGGTCCTGTTGACCGATGAAGGGTCTCGGCGAAAGGTTTGAGTTTTCCATAATGTCCTACTGACTACTGGAGGTCTCAGTGAAAAGGTGTGTCATCGCCATGATGCATAGCCAAATGAAAGAAGTCTCGGTGAAAGGAGACATCATCGCTATGAGGTATTGCCGACTAAGCAAGGTCTCACTGAAACAAGAGGACATCTGGCCAAAGGGGTAGTGTCTTGCCGAGGGATGGTACCTTTGGTATAAGGTGTTGAGCTCGGAAGGAGGTCTAGCCGACCAGTATATGTCTCACCAAAAATTTTGAGCTCGGGGACAATGAAAGTTGGTGCTCTCGCTGTGATGTCTCACCGATGGGGTGAGGTCTCGCCGAAACGAAAGGTCTCGGTGAAATGCTTGCTGACCTGATAGGGTCTTGCTGAATGGATATTTGGAATCGGTAAGACTCCTAGCCATGGGGTTTGAGTTTAGCATGATGTCTCACCGAATGATGGGGTCTTGCTGAAGGTTTATGCCTTTGGTATGAAGTCTTCCTGACTGATGTTTGTCTTACTAATAGCGATGGGTCTGCTGCATACTTCAGCGAGAACTCTTGTCGAATGCAGATGTCTGGGCAATGAAATGGAAATATCAGTAAAACTCCTACAGCTCGATATGAGGTCTCACCGATAATCCCAAGCTATGTCGATCGTCCTGTGAGGAATACTCGCATCGGGGAGACACGATTAGTGTCTCACCGACATGCGATTTTGTCTAAAGTACCTTTGACCGCTCAGGAATCTTACGTGGAGTATGTTCGCCCAATCAGAGAGAACTAAAGGTGAACCATTTTCCATTTGACTGATTGACCCGCCCTGCAAAGAAAATCATCAGAATGTAAGCAACATGGATCTGCTCTACGATAAAAAAATGATGGATCATTCGGTGGACAGAGGTGTTCGTCTGTAAGGGTCTAAGCAGGATAAACCTGATGTTGCTTCTCGAGAAGGGTCAACTTGCAGAAGGGTCTAGAACAGGAGAAGAACAAAAATGATGAGACCGTAAGGACAGTTGGGATGTCGACTGGTAGGAGTGGATCGACATTTATGATAGCACTCAGAAACATGCAAAGTAGCTCTGATGGAAGTTCGAGGGTGGAAACGGGGGCCAAAAGTTAATGTGATTGTTGCAAAAGATCAAGGAGGCCATTCATGGAGTGACCCTTCACCGACATGGACATTAGGAATACACATTTAATGTAGCATTAACTTCATTAAAAGATCTAAGGGTGGATCTTTCCAGAGGCGGATATTTTTGTGAGCCCTAGGGCAGAGGCTGACATTTTAGTATATATGGCATTTTTGCCTCTTTGTAAAAGGGAGTTCTTCTTATGCTTTTCAAAATTTTGTGACTTTTGCAGTCCTTTCTCAGATTAGAAAACTTTTATAACTCATTTTGGAGCATGATATATAGAATTTACCTTGGTTACCATTGATGGTTTAATTTTCCTTCTGGTTCTTGTAAAATATTGTGCATTTTTAGGTGATTGATCAAGCTACTTCGTGAAATATTTCTATTTCCTTATAGCTTTGTCTCATATTAGCATGCCTCTCTTTGCGAAAGTAGTATTATGTAGGTTACAAATTGTGTTTACTGAATTGCACATGAGCTTTTAATTTGTGAAAATTTACTTTTCCTTCTTAAAAGTGTGTGAATGTCAAACCTGTTTGTGAAATAATTATGCATAATCTATAGAAATGTGTTGTGTAGTCCCATATCCATCATCAGTATTCAATTGTAACCTGAGTGTCTCATTGCTCTTGTCATTCTAGTGTATCACCATAGGGTTTAGTTTTCATTTTCATGCACTCCTTCTCCATTTTCCTTACAAAGATCAGTAGTTAGGTGATAACACAAAGGAATCCATCCTTCTCCAGAGGTTCTTTTCCATTTTTAGGTGACCCACAACCTGGAAAAGTTCCCATGTTTCTCTAGAAAGCTCAGGTTTTCATAACTTTGCATAGGGTGCATTTCTAGGAGATAACAATAAGTTTTACAAAACCTTGGTTTAGGTAAGCATACCGGTGGGAAAGAATGAGGAAGAAAACCCCCGATTATAGCTCAAGAAGGACCATTGACTGACGCTTTCCGATTTGACCACTTTATAATAATAGACAAAATAACTCTTTTACATTTTACAAAAACCATGACCCAGACTAGACCAAAATATAGATGCAACACCCTTTAACTATCAATAACCCTTAAAACCCTTTACATAAGAAGCCCCATTACATAGCCAAAGACATCATTAAATACTATGTTACATTTACAAACCACCCTATTTAATTCTGCAATAGTAACGAATAACCCTTTACAAATCTCAAAATTATGCCCTGATTACAAAATATTCCAAAATGATGGTTGTTGAACAGATAAGTATGAAGACATGATTAAAATGAAGCCGAATTGTTTCCTAATCTTCGAGGACCATTCACTAAGCTCTCTTCATTCACCATCTGCTTCTGTTTATAATCATAATCATGCGATGGAATTGTTTTGTTTATGTCAGGAATGTAACGATAACAAAATTTCCCTTTCACAGCTTGTGGATGAATTGATAATTGCAGATCATGGACACATGTATAATTCCTAAAGAAGGATATTGCATGACACTTCTTCTTAATGTCATCTATCTCCTCCATATAAAATGCAAACCTATACTTGTTAAGAGCTTGATACAAGTAGGAAGAAGTATCACGCATTGTAGATAAAAGCATGCCTTGGAAAATTTATGCATATCTCTTTTTGAAATGAATTAAATTTCTTGGGAAGAAACCTCCCACTATACCATCACCCTTGGTGAAATCATATTGCTGCACACTCTAGAGTAAAGCATCATTTTCTAGATATAGACTAATAACAAACTTATTAGCTATATTCTTTAAAAAATTGAAATTTTGTACGAGATCCAGAATGTTTGATATGAAAATGGACAATAAATTGGCTGGGAATATGATCCTTTGCAATTTTGTATGCAAAACATCCTCACCTATGATGAATTTAATGCAATTTAATACAAATTTACAATTTACTTTGAAGACTTTTTGCAGTTGATCTTTATTGATAGAATCTAAAAAAGGTTCTTCCCATGGCTTAACTGAAACTGGCACCCTGTAATTTCTTACTTGAAACTCTTTTAACTCCATTAGATCGAAATTAACCAAAGCCTTTGTAAACTACAATATCACTGGGAAATGAATAGTGAAAATGAAACAAGTCGATGATGATTTTAAATCCAAGCTTAACTGACTTTTTATGGCAGAATTTCTTGATAATGAGACCTTGCAAGGATAACACACATGAAGAGTCTCAAGATTTTAAAACGACTGCTAGTTTTCCCATTAACACGTGGTTAGATTTCCAACAATGTATCAAAAATCACATTCATACAAGTTTTGTAATCATTATAAGACAGCCCTGAAAATGGTAGAGGCCCAACTTTGGCTAGTTTTGTAAGCAAATAATGGAAAAATAGCAACAAATTTAGCCATGCCCTTTATGTTCTAAAGTGGAGACTAAGTTCAGGCATGTTGTCCTTGCAAGATCTATGAGAAAATTTCTTATTAAATGTGTTCTGACAAAATTTCCCAATTCAAATATATGAGTGGCGTACTTCAGTGCCATGATAATCTATATTACATTCCCAACACAAGTGTGTGAGTGGCATACTTCAGTTCCATGAAAACATGTATTATAACCTATATTTCAAATACCTGATGAGAGTCCTGCACTTTCATGATGAAGCATTAGTATCACATGGTAATTAAACATGACATTGCAAGATGACAACGAATGCATTCATTAGAAGGGTTAAGTGGTTGTCCATCTACCTAAGCAAAGATAACTTTGAATTTTATCTATATGCCCTTAGCATCTTGCAATATTAAATCAAGCAATTGGGGGAAAGCATTTAAATCACTTAAATCATTAATTACCCTTATCTCTATTTTATCACTCCCCAACCCCGCTAAGAAGTCTACTACTTTATTCCCTTCTCTGTAAGTATGCGATATTACTAACAATTCAAGCTTATCCAGTAGTGACCATGCTTTATTCAGCATGTAGTTTAGATTCCAATTTTGAACTTTCCTATCCCTAAATGCATTAATGATTATTAATTAATCCCCTTCAATATGAAGCTTTGAGAATCCCATCTGGATTTCCAATTCCAAGCTCAATAACAAAGCTTGAGCCTCTGCATAATTGTTAGTACCATCTTGCAGATGAAAAGAGGAAACTGCCAAAACTACCCCTAATGCAATTCTAATGTAGATTATTTCCCTTGATAATCCTGGATTACCTTTAGATGCCCCATCGAAATTTAATTTTATGAAATCCTTTTGAGGTGGTATCCATTTCACTGATGCTCTATCAGCCTTTGTGATACATCATTTTTGAAAAGGCTACCATCAAAAGGCAATCTGATGTCTTTCCACTCTTTCAAAATAGAGTTATCCCAGCTCGTAAAAGAGGAATTAATGAATTTCTCTCTTTGAACATATGAGTTGACCCTTTCTAAAATTTCCTTTTCAATTTTCAAAAGTACCAACTCCATTGGAGATTTAGTTTTCCTGAAGATTCTCAAGTTTCATTCCCACCAAATATTCCAAATTACAAGAGCCAGGATAATGAGCCAAATACACGCAAAGAAAGAGGATTGATACAGAATTGGCCAAGCTTGGAAAAGATCCCAAATGGAGTTTGGTAATGGAATGGAAAGTTGTAACTTGTTTTTAATAAAATTCCAACATTGATTGGAAAAAACACACTGCACAAAAATATGGTTTACTGTTTCAAATTCAATTTCACATAATGAGCACTTAAAAGGTTCAACAATCTTTAATTTAACTAGACAATCACTAGTTAAAATTCTATTTTGTAAGGCCATCCATGCAAAGTTTCCCGCTTTGGGAAGAAATTTATTATTCCAACAAAAAGAAAATGCACATTGAGGTTCAATGGAATATTTATGTTGTGCAAGTACTGCATATCCTTCCTTTACAAAATATGAGCCTACTTTTGATGTTGACCATAAAATTCTATCTAGCTTAGATGATAAGTAAACTATTCTTTCATTCAAGCTCTTAGTGAAGAGATCAGATTGTTGATTACTCATTAAACTAGTTGAGGGTGTTTTCCAAATTACTTTGCCCATTAGAGGATTTGAAGAGTGAATATAATCTAAAATATTTTCACCCCACTCTTGAGATAAAATTGCTCTTATCTCTTGAAGATCCTGATTAACTAACAACATAGGCTTCCCATTCCATGAATCTACCCAAAATTTAACACTTCGCCCATCATTTACCTCCCAAGATGAATATTTTTTAATGAGGCTTATGTTGCTTATGATGAAGTTCCAAATAGCAGACCCCTTTGGAGGATCTGCCACAATAAATATTCTTGTTGGGTTTTCATTACCTAGGTATTTAGATTGCAATATTTTTGACCATTTGGCTTCTAAATTGGTGTACATTTTCCATGTAAGTTTGGCTCCAAATGCTTTATTTCTCCAATTGAGATTTTGAATATCTGCTCCACCTTGCTTCTTTCCTTTTGCAAAACCTTCTAAGGAAATTAGAGGAATCTTTTTTCTTTCATCAATATTGCCTTTCCATAGAAATGATCTTATTATCTTCTCAATTTCAGTGATAACAGAGGCATGGGCTTTAAGGACCGCTAAGAAGTAATTGGGAATTGAAGATAAAACTAATTTAATTAAAAGAATTCTTCCTATGAGTGACAACCACCTAGCTTTCCAAATGAGAATCCTTGATTGTAATCGATCAATGACCTTACCCCAATAACCAGCCTTGTTTTCCCCTTTGAAGAAGGGTATTCCCAAATATGAGTAGGGTAGTTCTGCTTCCTAAAAACCTAATATGTTAACTATTTTCTTTTTCAAATCATCAAGAGTATTTAGAATGTAAACTTTTGACTTTGCAACATTAATCTTCTAACCAGAAGTTGATGAGTATTTATCTAGGACTTCTTTGACTTGCTTAGCTTCTGATATTGATGATTTATTAAATAATAGGGTATCATCAACAAAAAGAGAGTGAGTTACTACTATCCTTGTGTTTGAAATTTGCACACCTTGCCAAATATTATGATTATGCCTTAGAAGAATATATATGCTTAAAGCTTCAACCATAATTATGAATAGGAAAGGAGAGAGTGGATCCCCTTGCCTAATGCCTTGGGTGGAGCTGAAAAAACCAATTGGATTCCCCATTTATTATTACTGAAAATTTAGCCCCAGAAAGACATGACATTATCCATCTTCACCACTGAGAACATAATCCAAATTTTGTCAAGACCTTATTAAGAAACTGCAAATTTACTTTGTCATAAGCCTCCATCATATCTATTTTGATAATGAAAGTAGGCAGCTTTGATGTAGTTATGGTATGCAATACTTTGTGTGTTACAATTGCTCCATGTCTTTCTCTTCGGGGGACAAAGCCTCCTTGTTCAAGAGATATAATCTTGGGAATAAGAGGCTGTAATCTCAGATAAATTACTTTCGTGAATATTTTATATATTGTATTTTACGATGATATTGGCCTAAATTCAGTAAACATTTTAGGCTCTTTGACCTTAGGGATAATTGCAATGTTGGTTACATTGTATTGCTTAAGGATGGATCTTGTTCTCCTAGACTCTTCAAGTTCCCATAAAAGTTCAAAGCATATGAAATCCCAACATTTTTGAAAAAATAATGTTGTATAACCATCTAGACCAAGGTTTTTTCTGGTGGAAATGAGAAGACTACATTTCTCAATTCCTCCAAGGTAAATGGCCTCATCAAAAGATGATTATCTTCATTGCTAATAAGATGAGGAATTGTGGCCAAAAGATCATTTTCATTAATGATTCTATTGTCATCAGTTGATTGCAAGGTAGAAAGGAGTTGTGAAAAAAACTTAATGCCCTCGTTGTTAATATCATCTGCCTTTGTTAGCCAGTTTCCTAAGGTCATTTCCTAGATTGATTGAATTGACTTAGCTACCTTTTTAACTTGTGCAAAAGCATGAAATAATTTTGTGTTGCGATCACCTTCTTTTAACCAAAGCTCCTGAGACTTTTGTCTCCAGTATACTTCCTCCCTTGCACATATTTTTTCCCATTCTTCTTGTAATAGCTTATGTTTATCATAGAGAGCAGCATCTAGAGCATTTTGTATTATACACTCATGGACTGCTGAGAGCTCTTTAAACACTAAATCCTTCTGATGAAAAATGTTTCTAAAAACTTGCTTGTTCCAAATTTTTATTTGATGTTTTACATGAATCAATTTCTTATAAAATTGAAACATCTTAGTCCCTTCCTCATATGGAGCACTCTCCCACCATTGCTTGAGAAGGTTCAGAAATTGAGGATGCCTGAACCACATGCTTTCAAATTTGAATGAATATTTTACCCTTGGCATAGAAATGTATGAGATATCTAGACAGATTGCATAATGATCTGAACTCGGGTATGGAAAAATATATGATTTTAACTTGTGTGGAGAGATGAACCAATTTGAAGACACCAAGAATCTATCTAACCTTTCTGATATTTGTAAGAAATATTTTCTATTATTAGTCCAAGTAAACTTTCCATATTCTAGTTAAATGTCTCTCAAAGCATTTGTGGAAATAAAAAAATATTTTAATTAATATATTAATTGATCTAATTATATTAAAAAGTGTTATAAAAAATTAAAATAAAATCAACACAAATAAAATAAGATAGTTTTTAAATGATTTTAAAATAAAAAATTCTTTAAGTAAATAAAATAATTAAAATTTTATTTTAATCTTTATTAGATAAATAAATATAAAATAAAAGTAAAATTTTAAAAATTAAAATAATTCTAAAGTATATAAATATAATCTATAAATAAAAAATATATTTAATATTAGTAAAAATTATTAACAAATCCACATATATTAAAAAAATATTAAATATAAATAACTTTTAACTAAATAAAATAACTCTTAATATATATATTTTTTTTAAAAATATATCACTTCAAATAAAAATAAAATAAATAATATAAATAAAACAAAATAATTTTAAATAGTTTTGAAAAAAAAAAAAAACCTCTTAAATATGGCTCGTTAAGGGGCCTAGCAAGGTTAAACCAGCTATTAATGAATTTGAAGTAATAAAATGGGAAAAACCGAAAGAAGGATAGTGGAAAATTAACTTCAATGGAGCCTCAAAAGGGAACCTAGGTCCATTAGGAGTAGGGTTCATCATTAGAGATTGGAGGGGTGAGGTGGTAGCCTTTGGTGCAAATAAATTGGAAGATAGGACTAACAATACAGCTGAGGCATTAGTAGCTTTAACAACATTTAGATTGGGAAAAAGCTTGGGAGCCTCAAAAATTCATCTCGAAGGGGATTCTTTAATAATTGTCCAAGTCATGATGAAGGGAACAATAAATGTGCGGCACCTCCAAAATTTAATTGAGGAAATTAGAAATGAATTAATTACATGTGAAAACTTTGCAATAATCCACATTAAAAGGTTAGGAAATATTGAAGCAGATGTTTTGTCAAAATGGGCCTTAAAATTTAGTGAAGTTGGCGAATTAAAATTGGAGGACTTGAGGAGTGTTAATTTGGCAGATTGAGCGAAGCTTTGAAGGTACGGTGCATTAATTAAGAAGCCTGGAGATTCGAGTGTCGTAGTTGTGACAAGATGGTCGAAGCACTTGAAAGGGTGGCGATGGGCTTGAAGGACATAAAGATTTTATTTTGAAGTGGAAGAACTGAGAAACCATCACTTTATTTCCTCGATCTCCTTGTTAGAAGTGTGTTAGGTGTGGTGAAGGATTTTAGTGAAGTTATTTTGTGGTGAAGGAAGTGGTGAGCAAAGAAAAAATGGAGGATAATTTTACATTTCTATCTAGGCAACAGCTCAGCCCATTTTATGGGAATGCATCGACGAAGCGGCCAACAGGTTTGTTTCTTATTGAGGATGAAAGGCTGGTAAAATGTGTTCAAATGATTCTCAGAAGAGAATTTGGAATCCTACGGCACCGTTAAAAAAAAAACATGGATGTGTACTCCATGATGGTGGCTTGGAGTCTTGATCTTGGAGAGTTAGCTAAAATGGTCAAGGAAGTGATGAAACTATTGGCGCACCCAAATTTCTTGGTGGGAATGGAATCCATTCTTGAATGGGCTATTTTGGGTGTGGGGTTAGATGTTAATGAACCTTTCGAGATTGAGGACTTTGAAGATGCAAAGGGTTGTCTTCCTTTCATTTACTGGCCAGAGGGGGGGTTTAAAGCTTAATGCAAGGAAGAAGCAAGGTTGGGTTGGAAGGCTCTCAAACATTTCATTGAGTCAGTGAAGGTCGAAGAATTCATTGCGAAAGTGAAGGTAGAAGTTGTGAGGATGGAGAAAGTGAAGGAAAAAATGAGGAGGCGTTCAAATAAGGTGAAGAAGCAAGGAGGATGAAGTGTCAGGTAGCGTGCAATGGAAGAAAATGCTAAATTTTTGTTCGTAGTTTTAGATATTTTTTAAGGTATATAGAAGTTAGATAGGTTGTAGGAGACACAAAGTGGGTTTTTTTGTATAGGGTTAATTTTTTGTTTAAGTTAAAATTGTTTAAAGTTTTTGGTATTGTTTTAAATTTAGCCCAAATTGTGAAAAGATTGGTAGTGCGGTGATGGTAGTTTTTGCAATTATGCATGTTAATGTGCCTCAGGGAAAAACTCTATGCTAGTGATATTTTTTGTTCTAAAAATGAACTCTAAATCTATGAAAATTTCCTTTTAGCAATAAAAATACTCCTATTACTGACAAAAAACAAACTCTTAAATATAATTTAAGATGGATATTTAAAATATCTATAGTAATTTGTATTTTATATATTTATATTTATATTTGTTGTTAAATATTATGATTACTATTAAATATTCATACTATATTTATTATTATTTGATCAATTAGTTGAGGGTTAGGGCCCTCTCTCTTTATATTAATATCTAGAATAAAAAAGGTTGTAAAAAGTTTCCTTGTAGACCTAATAGAGTAAAGGAACATAAACATTTTACTTAAGACCCATTACACATATTTAGATTTTTCCTAGATGAGTATCAAAATACTAATTATCATGATTGACACTACAATGACATAGACATTTGACACAATTGTCTATTTAACTAGCTAGCTTCTTCTTCCATGACACAAGGTGAGATAGATGGTCCTCAAAAGATGTTGATCAATTGTTTGTGGACACGTCATCAATTATAATGTGTCATGTGAGTGAAAAATGAACATAACACCCCTCATAGAAATAATATCCCTCA
>VDFB02116358.1:0-13707 GCA_007258455.2 Sequoia sempervirens | reverse complement strand
GAATTTCTTCAAGAGCAGGTTGCGAATTTCTTCAAGGGCAGATTTAGATATTAAGGAGGTGCAGATTATTATCTGTCATTGCATCTTGTGTAGGTGCTAAATATTGGCCTTGTGATTGGCCTCATTGTAAAGAGAATTGTTGCCACTATTTATATATATATAAGAGAGATCTTTGTTGCTGGGTTTTTTCTCCCTCAAGAGGAGGGTTTTCCTAGGGTATCTGCTGTGTTATTGTGTCTGATTTGAATTAATTTTCTATGCATTAAATCTGATCATTAAAATTTACAATAAGATTATAATGATGCTTACTATATTAGTAATTAGAGTAGTTCAATGGTATAAAAAAGCCTTACATAGTCACAAAAGTTTTTAATATCCAATTTGGATGTTAATATCCATTTTTGTGACCATGTACTGAATGCTCTTCTATACAATTGAACTGCTAAAATATCTGTCGTTGAACTGTTTTTAATATCCAATTTATATGGTACTTGGTTCCTGCTCAGATTAGAATTTTAGTTTAATAATAACTATAATAATAATATTATAGATTGATCATAAAGCTAGAAACAGGCAACTTTGATTAGCTTCTAGTGTCACCGATATGGAAAATATTTAGGAGCTGCCTTTCTGGTCATGTATCAAGTTGATTAAGATATGGGTACATTTTCTGACCAGATCTTCAATATCCTTCGGCTAATTTTTTTTTTAAATATTCGTTATGAGTTGTGTTGGTACTTGTTGGTGTATGTTTTATCATTCACTGAACACACAGAATAAAATGTCCAAAAGACACTCTATATCCTCTTTGAAAAACCATCACAGCATGCTAAGATTACAGAAGATCACATGCATATCTCCAAGGTTTCTTTGTCGTGCCCTGGGACGTGTGATAAGCTCAATGGGCGCTAGATTTGCCGTAATAAACAAGGGGACTTACGTTAAAGAACTTTTCATAAGTTCGGGACTTAGGCGGATTTATCATTAAAGGCTCTCTTCAATTAGGACTTCAATTTGGATCTCAAAAAAAATAGCAAAAAGATAAGGGTTTAGGAGGTCTATTCTATGCCTAAGAATTTAAGAGACAATAAGGATCCGGTGAAAGGAATAAACCACACTTTGTTTCGCCTCCTGTTGGACAACTTACGCAAAGTGGGTGCAATCTTCAAGGGATGTGATTACAATTTTCAAGTCTCGAATGAGACCGAAGTTAAGAACCCACAATTATAAGCTCAGGCTAACTTTACGCATCGAATGCAAATCATCCATTCGAAGAAAGTATGAGCAATACTTCACCATTGAATCGATATGATCAATCTCTCATTCACTTAACCAACTTTCAAAGCAAATTCTACTTAATCTAATTCTAACTTTAATCTATGGCGGAAGAAGATATGCAACCTTGCTTACTATTTGACAATAAAAGTTATTCAAAGCAAATCGGGCGCAAGTAGCTGGGCCATTTCCAGTCTCACGCAACAATTTCATACAATCGCCTAATATCTCTTTACAAATGAGGGGCTATTTCCAATTTATAGTTCCCCAATTACAATTCAATGGCCAAGATTATTTCGCTAAATCAACGTCGATTACAAAAAATAAAACCCTAATTAGCTTGCTCAGCCTCGGCACCAATGAGAAAAATTTCATTTGAGGACACTTGTCCTTTGAGCAAATATAAATCAACAATAAAATAGAAAGTTAAAGTTGCATGTTGATTTGGAACAATTTGATTGGTTGGAAGATGACGCAGGCACCAATTCTCGCCGCGGCCGGATGCCTTCCTGGTTGCTTTGTTTTCCACGCAGCTTGCCTTTAGAATATTTTCCTGCCGCATGACTCTCAGCTGCCTTGGCGCTTGTTCCTTCCTTTCAGCTCATGGAGCCTTTGAAATTTGATTTTCTTTCTCTACTGCATCGAATCTTTTGAGATCCGAAGTCTCCCTTGAGCAGGTTCGACTTGAAGTTGGTTGCTTTGAAATTCCTCTTGCTCGAACTGGGTTGATGTTATTCCTTTAGATTTCCTCTCTGAATTCTCCAATTTGTGTTGAGAAATTGTCTAAGTATGGA
Source organism: Sequoia sempervirens (assembly GCA_007258455.2). Taxonomy (NCBI): domain Eukaryota; kingdom Viridiplantae; phylum Streptophyta; class Pinopsida; order Cupressales; family Cupressaceae; genus Sequoia; species Sequoia sempervirens. The sequence continues at coordinate 11,638 of VDFB02116358.1, read as the reverse complement.
GATTTGTTTGGAACACTCTTCTTGTCACCATCTGATTTTGATTGGAAGCTTGTTTTTAATTCTTCAGGAGATGAAATCCCTCAAGAAGTTGCCCGGATTGCTTCAATAGGCCTGGGATTGTAGATGAAATCCTTTCAAGATGTCTGAACATTCTTTCAAGTGTCTTGAATTTGGAGAAGAATGCTTTTGTGCTTTCGCCACAATGGAGGAAATTGGAATTTCCTCTGTGAAGTATTTCCCAGACTTAGCCAATTTTCTGAGTTTTTTCTCATTGGGCTGACTTCACTTAAGCTTGGACACTGCTTCTATCTTGACCTAAGTCAGACTTTGCATCATGTTTGCCATTGTACTTGGCGGATCTTATGGATGTTCGGACATACCTTCTCCAAGCAAAGTCGGACTTTGTAAAGGTTTGGACATGATGTGTTTGGGCAAAGTCAGACTTTCTTGTGTCGTCCACCCATTGAGCAAGGTCGGACTTTACTGGTACCTTTCCAAATTTTTGAATTTTTACTTAGCCAATTCTTTGAGTTTCCTTGGCTGGGCGGATTTCATCAAGCCTGGGACAAGTGCATGGCGGACTTTGTGATGTGTCTGACATTGTCTCCTTGATGCTAGGGCAGACTTCAGCTTTGTCTTGCCATTCCTTGTCAAGCATGGGCAGACTTTCATATGTGTTTGCAATCCATTCCTTGAGCTAATTTACAGATGATCCTTCCATTTATTGTCTCCCTATGGCGGACTTTACACTTTCTCCCTTTTGATGGTGGACTTTGAGAACTTCTTTCCATTTATCTTCCCAAGGTAAGGCGGACTTAGAGATTTCTTGCCAAGAGATAGGTCGGACTTTCCACTAAGCTTGCCATTTTTCATCTCCCTTCTAGGCACTTCATGCCTTAGAATATTTTCCACCATGATTGAGGGCGGATTTTGGACTGTCTTGGACACTTCTCTAGGTGGACTTTGCACTTGTCTTGGACATCCATCCTTGGGCAGACTTTTCTTCATGCTGGACATCTTCACCATCTTCACCTCGGGCGGACTTGAAGCTTGCCTTTCCATCCATTATTTTGTCCAAGGCATTGGAAATAAATTATTAAAATATTAAAATATTTAATTTATTCCAACCCGTTCGTTTTGGACCCATAGCTATTTCAATTTTCTCTTCTTTTTTTCTGGCTAAAAGTTTATTTTCCAATTTTATTCCCAATTTCGTCTAGCCAAGTCAAAATTTTAGCCATTTCGTCGATAATTGTTATGCCAGATCCTTATTTTTCCTTGCCATGGCAAATTTTTTAATTGCACTGAGCTTATTTTCTTCTGCCAAAGTCAATTTTTTCCTCGCTTAGACGAATTTTTCTAGGCAAAGTCTTTGCCTGGATGTCTTTATCAGGCAAATTTCGTTGACGCTTGACAAATTTTATCTCTTCTGGTGAAGGACGAGCTCTCCTTTCTCTTTGCTTTGTGCATCTTTTCTTTGCATACTTGGCCAACTTTTTCTCTAGACATCCAAACTTTAGGCGATTTTCAAATTTTTCTTCCATTTTTATGCTAGGCGAACTTCATTTTATTCTTTGCCTTGGCCTAGGCGGACTTCCTCAAGTCTCTTCCAGCTTCCACATACCATAGTGAACTTTCTTTAGCACTCTCCTTTCAAACTCTAACACTTTTCCTCTTGAAAATGTCATAATACTTAGCCAAAAATTTCGATTTTTCATCCTTTAGGCCTCTATACTTAGGCAAATTTTCGAATTTCTCTTGACTAGGCACCAAACACTTAGCAAAAATTGTAATTTTCCCCCTTCATAGACCATGGCGGACTTTCCAAGTGCTTGGACAAGGTGAGGGCGGACTTCTCTAAGTCTTAGACATTTCTCTTTGAACATGGCGGACTTCCAAACCTTTTGGCACTTACCTTAACACTTTACCTCTTGGAAATGTTACAACACTTAGCCAAAATTTCAATTCTCCACCCTTTTAGGCTCTTATACTTAGGCTAATTTTCGAATTTTTCCTTACTAGGCACCAATACTTAGTGAAATTTTCAATTTTTTCCTCTCCCATGTGCCTAGGCGGACTTTCCTACCTCTTGGTCAAGTGTGTGGCGGACTTCCAAGGATGCTTTCCTAACCTTTCAAGGGTTGGGCGGAGTTCAAAGGGTCTTAGACAAGTGAGGGCGGACTTCCTAAGCTCTTGGCACTTACTCCCTTGAGCATGGCGGACTTTGGATGAGTCTAGACAAGGTATGGCGGACTTTGAAGAGTCTTAGACATTTCTCTCTTGAAGCTGGCGGACTTCCTCATAGTCTTGGACATTCCTTCCTTCATGGCTGGCGGACTTTCCACTATCATTGACCTTTCTCTCCTTCTGTCCCGCATTTCAAGGACCATCTTTATGGTGGCGAATTTCTCAGACTTAGCCAGATTTTCATGAATTTCATTCTTTTTGGGTTGATTTTTCTGTGATTTTGCTTCAGATCTGATTGATTTTGGACTGATTTTTCCAGAATTTGATGTTTTTCAGTCTGATTTTTCAATGATTTTGACTGATTTTTCATGCTTTTTACTTGCTTTTCCAGATTTTTCAATGATTTTTCGATTTTTTCTTTGATTTTTTGATTTTTAGGCTGATTTTTGGATCTAAAAATAGAAAGTTGACCAGGGTTGACTTTCCAAAAATAGAAATTTCTAAAAATAGAAAAAGCAAAATCCCTAAAAAATAGGGAACCCCGTTTGGTCCAAAAATGCCAAAAATGAAAAAACGAAAAAGCAAAAAAGCAGATTCCCTAAAAAATAGTTAGTGTCAGAATTGGCCGAATGCACAGGCGATCTTCATTTCCTGGGCCTTTTGAGCACTCCTGTGATGTTTAGGCTCTAATTCAAGCATGGATTACTGACTTGGCTCGGGTGACTCTCAGAAGACTGACTTGAAACCCTCAAAATGATGACCTCATTGTAAAAAGACAAGTGATAAGCAGTTGCGACGCTGAGGCAAAAAGCGAAAACAGGGAGTCCCCATTTGCAATGGGGCGATGTGTGAAATGGTCACAACAGGTCCCACAGGACATGCGGCATCATTTCGCATAGCCTCTTTGATTCGCAAAAGCTTCTCATATTATTATCGTCCCGTGAGCATGCGAAATGTTCTTTTTGCTCCCCGATGTTCTTGATGTGTATGAGTTGTTAACCAATCAAATCATAAGCACACCGAGACAGTTATAGGGTGAAGTGGTTGCCATGTTTAAGGCCTAGAGGGCCTAACGAATAGCTAAGAAGGTTTGCTAGTGGAGAGCTAGAGGCATTCAATTATGACATTTTTGAGGATTACTTTGTGAAGACATGCTTATCACTCTGTCAAGTGTTGGGCCTGGATTCCAAGATTTAGATGCCAATGAATTTGATAGTGCTAGCAGTTGATGTCCAAAGCAAGGATGTAAACAAACCCTATGACTATGTTGGCTACATTGCAGAAAAAATTCACAAAGCTTTGAGTTCAATCAAGAAGGATAGCAGCATACTGCACTTCAAATGGTAATCTTCAATGTGCCACATCATTTTGTTCAGTGGAGTAGACATTTGGTCCCCACACATGCAGATTAGAGCCTTGGATGAGCAAGAAAGAGTTCTACCAATTCAAGAATGAACTTATATTTGGGATAAGGACTATGAGAAGTCCAACTATTCAATTTTTGACGAGAGTTTTGTCAAGACAGTTCTCAAGAACTTTGGCCAACTTGTGAGACTGGCGGTTGTCAGAACACAGAGATTTTTAAGACCAAGGGATCTTATTCCAGAAGCAAGAATAAATGACAACTGGGGTGATTGGCTTTTCTATTCTAATGCCACTGTAATAAGGATATATGGATCCCCAGTAGCACCACATGTGCATCCTAGAAGTGTGCCAAACAGAATTGCATTTCTGGAGATCATATGGCAATTGAATGAGTCTAATAAGACTCACTTCAGAAACAATAAGAAGCATGTCATCCTCCCCTCTACCATTGTGTTTTCAGACTTTTAGGTCACATCAAGGGAGGGATTGGAGTTGATTTTAAACAAGTTGCTTCCATACAGAATGAAAGTTGACAAGGTCAAGAGATGTGACCCAGAGCATTTCATTCATGATCAAAGAACAAGTTTCAGGTTGGCAACATTCTTGCATGAGCCTGACAACATTGAAGATTTGATCAAAAATTGCTCCACAGAGAATGAGGCTACATAGGGGAGAGCACTATGGGTCAAAATTCAGATCACTGAGAATAAGAGGAAACAGGTTGATCCTTCTTTCAAAGGATCATTCTCATACATAAAGGACCTGATAGTAAGAACAATGACAATGTTGGATAATGACAACAGTTTGCTTTCAAATGTGCCTGCTCCAACACCAAGTACCCCTAGCCCTTCTACTTCTCAAGGGAATGTACCATAGAGTCCACAACAAGTCACCCTTTATAGCAAATAGATCCTACATCAGGACCCTTGGTTGATTATTCCATAGGCTCAGATGAGATGATGGCTGATGCAGAGATAGCACAAGTGATGAATCCCCCGACAAGGGTGATAATTGAAAGACCCTCAGATGATAGGTTACTCATCAATTTTGGGACTGGAGGGCAAGTGGTGGATGACATAAGAGCACAAGCCTGCTCAGAGTTCATACAAGATGACCAATTCATCACTACCAAAGAGTTTAAGGACTTTGTCCTTAAGAACAGAGGAGAAGAGTTGCAACAAACAATGCAAGACAAGAACCTGACTAAGGAGAAGTAAAAAGAATTGATTGCAAAGTTTTGGACTAATGTCAACACAAAGATGGAGTCTATGACTCCTCAAAGAGGTAGAGAATTGGTAAGAAGTGTTGGATGTTTACTTTTGCCAGGATGGGACATGTCATCTGCCATTGCATTTGCCCTCAAGGACAAGGAGGAACTGACCATGTTTTGCAGTCAGAGGAGCAAGCTGATGCTCTCTACTTTGGGTCAGGTTTTAATCCCAGCCATGAAACTCTTGAAATATGGTCTATTTTCCTTGAGACCAATAAGCCTCAAGTAATAAATGACCCTAGTGAGCTCACTGGAAACATGATAGTCAGAATATTGGGGGGTACAAGTGCCACCTAGACAGCCTCCCTCATAGTCAATACAGCCTTATTCACTAAAGCAACAGTAAAGAGGTTGTAGGGAAATTTAGATAAAGCCAATGCCCTAAATTTGAAATTGCAGGAGCAATTAAATATGGTTACAGGATTATTGCCTCTGCCTCAACCAGTTATTGAAGACAGAGGATCACAGGGAAAGGAGAGTTTAACCCTAGAAGTTAAAAATTTAAGAGAGAAGCTCAAGCAAAGCAAGGAATAAGCTAGAGTAGCAAAGGAGGCATCTGTAAAGAAGGTGTCAGATTTGGTTGACAACCTTTTGGGTTATAAGTTGTCAAATATTTTGAGTTAGTAGATAAGGTTTGGGGCAGCTACAAGTTTTTGAAGGAGGCATTCACTAACCATGCTCAAGCAAGAGCTAGGTTAAAGTGTTTTCAAATTAGCTGGGCCTACGGAGTTGCATTGTTAAGAATTATTGCAAAAATCTCCAATTTTAACTATGGTTTGATATCTGATATTCTTTGTAGGTTAGATTCTTTTGATGACATCATTAGTCACCATAATAGATATAAGGCACTTATTACAAGGGAGTTGGATACTTTTGAGGGCTTTGTAGAGTTTCATATGCCTCCCATTTTGGATAATGACAGAGAGATAAGGCCTTGCAAGGAATGGAGAGAAGATTTTGCTAATATTCTCTCTCCTATATATGGGAAAATAAATAAAGGTGGTGAAATTGATGCATAGCAACTAAATCTTAGTATGGATTTGCTCTCCAAGCTGGAGTACAGTATGATGGGCTTCTCTGACATGGTTCAAGTTCTAATAGGTGATGACTACAAGGCTCATATGGTTAGGGTAAACCAATTTCTCCCATTCAAAGGTGGCATGTCATCAAAACAAGATAAAGATAAAGAGAGGGATGGTACACAAATTTGAGTTGTGTTTCAATTAGTCATCACCAACCAGCATGAATGCAAAATCAACAAGTCAGAGAAGGAATGTCAGAAATGTCCTATCGACTTCAAGAAGCAATTTTGGGAAAATCAAATTCATCCACCAATATAAATGCTCCAAAAGATCTCCATCTACTTTTGCAGCGGTTACATCCTCATGTATAAATGTTTTTTGTCCTTTTGTAAAGGGGTCACCACTTAAGTTTTGTCTTTTTGTGATAAGCGGTGGAAAAAGGCTTTTTGCCTGTTGCTCCCTTATTTCTATAAAAGGGAATTATGAGCCTTATTCAAAGGATTCTAGTCCTTAGGTTTTGAGGAAGTCTATATAGAATTAAGTCCTGTATAGTTAGGTCTTAAAAAAGTTTCAAAAAGAGATGTAATTTTGCTCTGTAATGGCAACAAACAACTCATTTTGTTGATTATATGAATATAAGTCATACTCTTAATGTCTCCATGCTATAATACAATATCTTTTGAATCTTAATAATCAAAGATCATTCAAGGTTCTTGTTGCACATTTGTTGTAATGGATGTTTGATTGATTAGCCTCTATTCAAGTAATAGATTGAAGTTGCTTTCAATTGAATCTTGAAGATATTGTGGTTGTAGTAGGGATCTTAAAGTAGATTAATAGTATTGTTCATTTACTGGTTTCTTATTGTAAGGCAATGAGATCATAAAAACCATTGAGTTAGCTTTTAGTTTGTTATCAGAGGAATTGCTTCATTCTTGACTATGTAATGGATAAGGCACCGATCAGGTTAATCCACAGAACTCAAGCCTAGGCAGAATCAATCTAAATTTGAAAATTTATCTTTACTATTATTTGTTTTTGTTTATGCTCACTTACCATTATAATACAGAGCTATAGAGGGTTTTGAAGATGATTTAGCCAATTAGGCTCACCTTCTAAATTGTCAATGTGAAAATTGTAATTTGTTTTTACATCATTGAAATCATTGTCGTAATTTGAGAATGATGTTGTGTAAAGGGGAACCCACCTTGGTTTTGCAGAGCCTATAGTGCATAGGAGAACGATTATAAAATTTGTCTCCTATTCATTGGCCATTGACCTAGGGCTCTTAATTATAGGATATAGCTAATCCTTAGAGAAACCTAGACAATCAGTTGGAAACAACACATTCCAAAACATGCAGTCATGATTTGAAGAAGATTCTTTATTGGAGAAAATATTTATTATGTCTCAAGTTGTGTTACAGGGGGATGCATCAACACCCCTCAAACACTTGTCCTTGTCCCCTGAGTCATTTCGGAGATGGCAAGACATTAGGGGATGTCCCCTTGACGTCCCCCCTAAACTATTAGAAACCCGAAACATCCTGGAACACGTCCCAAAATTCAAGGACGGCAGGAAATGCAAAGGAGATGTCTGGTCGTCCCCAAGATGGCCAAGGGCATCTCAAACATCCCCCGATCATCCCAAGGATGACCAATGTCCCCCACAATAAAGGCATTGTATTTCATCATTTTAAAAAAAAGGACACTTGGCACATGCACATTTGATCGTAAAGGGGCATGGAGGTCCCACAAACCCTCCCATACCTCTTATATGCCCTAATATGCCAATGTAAAAGAAACATTATGTTTTTATCTTTTTATTGATTGTTGTTGCACCATTGTTGCTAGAGAAAATTCAATATATCTGATTTAAATGAAGAGTAATTACGAGGAAGGGGGTTTGAGAGATGGGGATGCCTCCCCATGTGACACAAACTTGCCTTAAACTTTACATTGTGATTGTTTACAAATTTACAATGAATAACAATTGAAAACTTGAAGCTTGGCTACTTGAGTTGAAACTTGAAACAACGAGGAAGGTTCAAAGAATACATACAGCAATGACTTCAAAGAATTTATCACTAATTACAAATAAATAAGAAACCTACAACTAAAAAGATTCAAAAAAGCTTAGAAGACATCAACTAGTTCAATCGCAACCTTTGCATCAAGGTATGTCATTTTGCCTTCTTTTTTTTAAGCTTGTTAGAGAGCGTTTATAATTAGTTTTAATTTTAATCTTTTAAAATGTTTTGGTTTCAATTTGTTATCACAAAATGAACACTAGCAACAGTAATGACAATGTGAATGAGGGCAATGAAGAAAATGAAGTAAATAGAATAAACCTTTCTTCTCATTCTGAAAATCCAAACAGGTTCTATTGGAACTCCATAAGACCATTTTGCATGCCCTTTACCCTCTCTTCAAAAAAAATCTATAAGCCCTTTCAACCCCAAAAAACCCTTATTTCAATTTGCCACCAATTTTATTGTCAATAAGGGTAAAATATAAGGGGCAGCAAGCATTGGTTATTTCATATTTGCAAAATTGATTACCATGGGAGCTATAGTAGGGTTATACACCATTTATTGGATGAGAGTGGACATGGGCTTAGAATTTGTGCAAATATAACATTGGAACAATAGGTTAAAATAGCAAGGTTTCTTGGAGTGAGGAAAAAATTACTAATACTACTTAGAGTAAGAAACGTCAAAACGATCATCCAAACATTGCAATCTATTGATCTGTATGACTATTCCAATGTATTAGTCGAAGAGAGTTGTGATGAAGGCCACTTCTACTATAGATGAAAAAAATACAATGGTAGGGTTAATGAATTTGCAAAAACGTGAGCAAGATGTTGCTTCAATGACCATTTTTTTATGCCCATGCTATAACATTTCATTTGGCAAGGTCTCCTTATTTCAAAGGTATGTTGAGAGATGCAATGGCAGTTGGACCCCTCTTATGCTCCCCCTAGAGAATATAGATTTTGTACCTCCCTCCTTGAAAAACAATATTCAAAGGTGAACATGTTGATGGAGAAGATGAGACAAACATTGATTAGGATTGATTGTTCCATTATCATGGATGGGTGGATTGATATTTGACATCGGCCACTCATTAATATTACTGTTACATGCCCTGTTGGTTCGTACTTTCATAGAGCTATTAATTGTTTTGGGAACTGTAAGAACGTTGATTTCCAATTTGCCATTTTGAAGGAGGCCAAGGAAGAGGTTGGGTCTTCTAATGTTGTGCAAGTTGTGATAGATTCAACTCGTGTTTTTAAGTTAGTTGGCTTGATGGTTGAGAGTGCTTACAAACATATTTTTTGGACTCTATGTGTACATGCTTTGAATAATGCTTTGAAAGACATTGGAAAAATAGATTAGGCAAAGATAGTAGTGGCCGAAGCTAGAGACATACAAAATTTCATATGTAAACATCACACTTCACTTGCACTATTCAGATCCTATTCAAAGAAAGAACTCCTCAAACCAGTTGAGACTAGATATGCTAGCTATTTTATTTTGTTGGAGAGAATGTTGGAGGTGAAGGATGCTCTATAATCCACATGGTGGTTTGTGGAGAGTAGAAAAAGTGTGTTCAATCAAAGACAAAAAAAGGGAAGGTGGTGAGAGAAAGGGTGCTTAATGACACTTGGTGGTCCAATATCAGGTAAGAAAATTTTATTTAATAATTTAAATTAATATGTTTGACTTTCTACTTTGTTTTACTTTTTATTTTCAAATTTTAATTTCTATTATTAATAGTGTTAATATCATAATTTTTTAGTGTTGCTTGCAGATATATTTGCTCTATCATATCACCTGTTGTGGGGGTAATCAGGTATGCGGATACAAACTCTCCTAGCCTTGGAGAGATTTATGAGGCTTTATAGCATGCTTGATCAAATGAAGAAAGCAATTCATGACAAGGTTCTTGGATTGCAATTTTATGAGGAGCATATCGAGCCTATCGTCACAAAGAGGTGGAACACAATGAAAACCCCTCTTCATATGGTTGTTTATTCTCTTAATCCCAAGTGGTATGCACCTAGATTTGGCTGAATTCTTCCTTCTAAAGATGATGAGGTAGCAGAGGGATTTATGAAGGCCCTTCATAAGATGTATAGCAATGAGGAGGAAACCATACTTCAAGAGCAATGGCTTCGATTTTCAGATCTTCAAGATTCTACATTCAATAAACCAAAGGTTGGGATGGATAGAGCCACCATTGCACAAATAAACCCCATTGGATGGTGGAAATTTTATGGGGAGTACACACCAGAGTTGAAACAACTTGTTATTCATTTACTCTCACAAATTGTTAGTTCCTTTGTTGTAGAGAGAAATTGGTCCACCTATAGTTTCATCCACTCAATCATGAGGAACAGGCTTACCTCTAAACGGACAAGAAAGCTAGTTACAGTTCATAGTGCCTTGAGACTTCAGGATCAATAAACTATTGAGTATCTACAAACTCCAGCAACACATTGGGATGTTGATCCTGAAAATGTTAAGCAGATTGACGAGGAGGTACAACCAAGATTGGTCTGGATTCCATTGGATGAACCACAACTTCAGCTAGAAAATAACACAGACTCTTCATCTTTTGATATTGATAGCCTAGATGAGGCATAGTTGTGTGAATGCCTAATCTGAAATTAACTAACAAGAGGCAACAAACAAGTGTTAATCAAGTTAAAAATCCAAACAAAGCACTCCCTATGAAATTCTTAGCTAAATAAAGATGAAAACATAAAATGAAAGCATAAAACAAGACAAATGATAACATGTAATCAACTCAATCTACTAAACCTCCATCCCATAGGGGGATTGGTGCTCCTTTGATGTGGAAAAAATCCCTTTCCCAATCCCTTTGATAAACTCCAATGATGTAGATGATTCCAAGTATGAAAATGATGCTAAAATATGATAAAACTAACTAAATGATGTGATGAAGTGAGTAAAAAATGCCTATAGTAAACTTGTTTGAGATTGTGGATCCATATTGTGTAGAGAAAGCCTCTACATGTAGGACTCAAGGGTTGAAGAATGAGAAAAATTGGTGAATGTGGGATAAAAGGGGAGCCAATAGGAATGTGACACTTGTCACAATTCCATTGGATGAGGATGGAGCACATTTTGGGGAATGTGTAGAGTAAAGGAAATGTAAGAGAAATAAATGAAAATGGTTGAGGATTTGAAAGGATGTAAGAAGAAGTAAATGAATGTGGTTGAAGATTTGAAAGGATGTAAGAAGAAGTAAATGAATGTAAAAGGTATTTATGGATGTGTAAGAGGCTATTTAAAACCTTTGGAGGGAAATTGAATGAGGAGGTAGTTGAGAGGAATATTCCTAGGAATATGCCATTGTGAGGATAAATAGAGTAATGAGATAATTAAAATAAATGAATTTCATGTGCAACTTGGTTAGTTGACCATGGGTTGATTTAACTCTTGAAGAGTTAAAAGCTAGAGGACTTGTTAATGATGATTAGAAAGTGGTTTAGGGTTAATTAATTCAGAATTAATTAACTTGGATGGGTTAGGGGATTGTGATATTTGATTTGATTTATTTAATCAAATGAGGATTTTAGGGGGAATTTTATTAAATGGTTTGATTTAAGTAAATATGACGAACATTAGTCAGAAGAAAGGTGAATTAATCTAATAAAGTCAATTATTTGATTAATAGTAGAAATTGGTGAATTTACCTAAATAATGTTGATTATTTAATTAATTGGTTAGTCTGAAGTGATTTAGCAAGGAGAGATGTTAATT